>QMIH01001590.1:13536-59494 GCA_003987875.1 Clarias batrachus | reverse complement strand
TTTTACTTTTTTATGGATGAATATCTGCTCTATGTATGGAATATTCTAATGTGTTATCTGAACTTAAGCATATTCTCATGTCCAATTACAGGATTCAATAAGGTTTCAGTTGAAATAAGATTACTGGAATTTTTTTTATACTTTGCTTTTTTACTTTAGTCTCATTGTGGTATCATGCCTCAATCCCTATACTTTGGGGAATACAATACCTGTATTCATTAGGTGCAACCATCACAAGGATCACAAAGTGTGCAACAGTTTGTATTTTGGTGTAAACTGCATTGTGTTGATATTGTGGATTAAAAAAAAAATCCTTCCTGTTATGATCATCGTAAATTAATCCACTGCCAAGAATAGGAACTTGAATTTGAGATTGGACTTGTGCACAGCAGATCGATCCTGAGGCACATGCCCAAAGATAAAGGGTCTAACAACACTTATTTCAGTTCCTTWTTCAAACTGCAAACAAGCAACCATTGTTATGGTAATTAATTGTTTCTGGTAGAAAAAAATAGAAAACAAACCTATAGAAATATGAACAAATGCTTGAAATAGTAGTTTCAGTGTTTGCTAGYTGGCAATTCTGACACAGCCCTAAGAGYGTACAAACAGCAGCCACTATAGTTTAACATGACTTACACCTTGGAGCCAAGATTATCAGTGGGGGTTATTTTTTTATTCAGTATGTTGTCCTGGGCTAAATTACATGGTCAATGGATGWCTTTTATCACCATGGAGGACTGAAAGGGGGGGCTGCTGTAATTGAAATGATGAAATTAAGATGCCACTGGCAGCAGGGAGGCATGACCCAAAGATTTACATTCCTAAGCCATGTCTGCTTGAAGCAAGTTGAGGCATGAAACCAGGCAGTTCATTCCTCACCCCTACTAGCATAGTTTCTCTAATCAAAAGGGGACATCAGAGAAGGCTAGCCTGCTGGAGACAGACCCAGAGTGTACTGATAGTAATCAGAAGGAGGAGAAAGGCATTTATYCACCTGATCTGAAATGTCCAGACGCTTGTAGAGACTTGAGACACTTTTAGCATAGCAGGCAGAGCTCAGGAACATATGGAGAGGCACAAACGGTCAGATTCTCCACACTTGTAGCATGTGTTGGAGCGGTGTTTGCTTTGACACCAATCGTTTACTGTTTTAGCAATGAGCTGGCTTTCTGGCTGTCTGTATTTGTTCTCCGTTGGCCTTAAAGGCACATTTTTGTACATGTGTCTGTGTTTGTCTCAGAAGGTTTCATTATTCAATTTTCTTCTTTCCTCCTGTTCAATTTTCGTCAATATTTGTACCCTTAGAAGAATCAGAAAAATCTCAATTTCCAGAAATACCTCAGAAAAATAAAGATGAAWGAAACCAATTTACAGTTTACTTGAGTTTTCAAAACTGGCCTTGACATAACTTCAACAAGACAACCAATATATCGTAATACACTAAATAAGTGGTACCTTTATTACAGATCCAGCCCAAATCTGTATTGCAAAGAAATCCTGGTACCTTTTTTTTTTTTTTTTTTTTGCGATTTGCGATTTAATCATTTATACAAAAATAATTTAAAAACCATATCAGGTTAACAGAAATCATTTCAGATATAAAACAAAGCTGGTTGGTAACTTCTACATTAGTCACAGTAAATGCAGGTTAGAGACACTGAGCTTGGTCCAATTCCAGGTTAAACCATCAATGTTTTAATGTCCTCGTTGATATCTTGGGTATTAAGATAGCTGGGTTCTTGGACAGCCATGTCATAATATAATATTCTGTGAAATACCCTGTTGCTTATACACAACAGATCTATGARACTTAACCAAAACACCAGTGATTATGAGTCCTGAATTTAATTTACCCTGGAAGGAATTTCACTGGTGAACCAATATGTTAGACAGTGCTTTCTATAAAACACCAACTGAGAGGGAATGAAATGTTCACCTTGCTTTGGCAGCATCATCCTTGATACAAAGCCATTTTAACGAATGCAGTGGTACAAACAGACAGTCTGCTGAAAGACTAGCCAAATGTAATTTTCTTACACAGTGAATATCATGGAGTAGATTAGGTTGAAAATGTAGTGGTGGATAGGGTGTACTTTAGTGAGGCTGGAGTGAAATTTTCTCCTCTTTCATTATTGGTTTCAAGAGGTTTGCGGTAAAGGTACATCCAAAATATAAGCATATTTCATTTTAATTTCAAGCTAGTTTTTTAGAACTATATATACATACTTGGACACTGACACAGTTGCAAATGAAGCAATCAAGATGTGACTTAATAATAGAAATTCATTTACCAAAAATATTGCATTAATTTTTTCAGGCATGTTTTACGCAATAGCTCCAATTTCACAGCCTCAAAAGCAGTTAGATAAACTTATAAATATTATAAATACAGTCTTATGTAAAAGTTTGGGCACCCCTTGATAAATAACATATTTTGATGATTTTTTTAATTGAAAAGATGTTAGCACAGTCTCTTTTGGAAATGGAAGAAATGCACACTATTTTCAGCAAACATTGGTGCATAGTTTCTTTTTATGTCATAAATTGAACAAACATTAAAAAACAAACATTATTGTAGCACTGTGCAAAAGTTTGGGCACCCTACATAATCAGTACTTAGTAACACCTCCTCTGGCAGATATCATAACTTTCAAACGCTTTTTATAGTNTATGGTAATTAATTGTTTCTGGTAGAAAAAAATAGAAAACAAACCTATAGAAATATGAACAAATGCTTGAAATAGTAGTTTCAGTGTTTGCTAGCTGGCAATTCTGACACAGCCCTAAGAGTGTACAAACAGCAGCCACTATAGTTTAACATGACTTACACCTTGGAGCCAAGATTATCAGTGGGGGTTATTTTTTTATTCAGTATGTTGTCCTGGGCTAAATTACATGGTCAATGGATGACTTTTATCACCATGGAGGACTGAAAGGGGGGGCTGCTGTAATTGAAATGATGAAATTAAGATGCCACTGGCAGCAGGGAGGCATGACCCAAAGATTTACATTCCTAAGCCATGTCTGCTTGAAGCAAGTTGAGGCATGAAACCAGGCAGTTCATTCCTCACCCCTACTAGCATAGTTTCTCTAATCAAAAGGGGACATCAGAGAAGGCTAGCCTGCTGGAGACAGACCCAGAGTGTACTGATAGTAATCAGAAGGAGGAGAAAGGCATTTATYCACCTGATCTGAAATGTCCAGACGCTTGTAGAGACTTGAGACACTTTTAGCATAGCAGGCAGAGCTCAGGAACATATGGAGAGGCACAAACGGTCAGATTCTCCACACTTGTAGCATGTGTTGGAGCGGTGTTTGCTTTGACACCAATCGTTTACTGTTTTAGCAATGAGCTGGCTTTCTGGCTGTCTGTATTTGTTCTCCGTTGGCCTTAAAGGCACATTTTTGTACATGTGTCTGTGTTTGTCTCAGAAGGTTTCATTATTCAATTTTCTTCTTTCCTCCTGTTCAATTTTCGTCAATATTTGTACCCTTAGAAGAATCAGAAAAATCTCAATTTCCAGAAATACCTCAGAAAAATAAAGATGAAWGAAACCAATTTACAGTTTACTTGAGTTTTCAAAACTGGCCTTGACATAACTTCAACAAGACAACCAATATATCGTAATACACTAAATAAGTGGTACCTTTATTACAGATCCAGCCCAAATCTGTATTGCAAAGAAATCCTGGTACCTTTTTTTTTTTTTTTTTTTTGCGATTTGCGATTTAATCATTTATACAAAAATAATTTAAAAACCATATCAGGTTAACAGAAATCATTTCAGATATAAAACAAAGCTGGTTGGTAACTTCTACATTAGTCACAGTAAATGCAGGTTAGAGACACTGAGCTTGGTCCAATTCCAGGTTAAACCATCAATGTTTTAATGTCCTCGTTGATATCTTGGGTATTAAGATAGCTGGGTTCTTGGACAGCCATGTCATAATATAATATTCTGTGAAATACCCTGTTGCTTATACACAACAGATCTATGARACTTAACCAAAACACCAGTGATTATGAGTCCTGAATTTAATTTACCCTGGAAGGAATTTCACTGGTGAACCAATATGTTAGACAGTGCTTTCTATAAAACACCAACTGAGAGGGAATGAAATGTTCACCTTGCTTTGGCAGCATCATCCTTGATACAAAGCCATTTTAACGAATGCAGTGGTACAAACAGACAGTCTGCTGAAAGACTAGCCAAATGTAATTTTCTTACACAGTGAATATCATGGAGTAGATTAGGTTGAAAATGTAGTGGTGGATAGGGTGTACTTTAGTGAGGCTGGAGTGAAATTTTCTCCTCTTTCATTATTGGTTTCAAGAGGTTTGCGGTAAAGGTACATCCAAAATATAAGCATATTTCATTTTAATTTCAAGCTAGTTTTTTAGAACTATATATACATACTTGGACACTGACACAGTTGCAAATGAAGCAATCAAGATGTGACTTAATAATAGAAATTCATTTACCAAAAATATTGCATTAATTTTTTCAGGCATGTTTTACGCAATAGCTCCAATTTCACAGCCTCAAAAGCAGTTAGATAAACTTATAAATATTATAAATACAGTCTTATGTAAAAGTTTGGGCACCCCTTGATAAATAACATATTTTGATGATTTTTTTAATTGAAAAGATGTTAGCACAGTCTCTTTTGGAAATGGAAGAAATGCACACTATTTTCAGCAAACATTGGTGCATAGTTTCTTTTTATGTCATAAATTGAACAAACATTAAAAAACAAACATTATTGTAGCACTGTGCAAAAGTTTGGGCACCCTACATAATCAGTACTTAGTAACACCTCCTCTGGCAGATATCATAACTTTCAAACGCTTTTTATAGTYGACTAAATATCCTTCAATTCTTGTACTTGGGATTTTCTCCCATTCTTCCTTGCAAAATGCTTCTAGTCCTGTAATATTCTTTGGTCATCTTGCATGCACAGCTCTTTTAAGATCTACCCACATATTGCCAATGATGTTTAAATCAGGGCACTGTGATGGCCATTCCAAAACTTTCAGCTTGCATCTCTTGAGGTATTCCATAGTGGATTTCGAGGTTTAGGATCATTGTTCTGTTGTAGAAGCCRTCCTCTTTTCAGCTTCAGCTTTTTTACAGATGGTGTGATGTTTGCTTCCAGAATTTGTGGTATTTAGTGGAATCCATTCTTCTCTTCACCCATRCATTGTTTCCTGTGCCACTGGCTGCAACACAACCACAAAGCATAATAGATCCACCCCCATGCTTAATAGTCGGCAATGTGTTCTTTTCATGAAATGCTGCTCCTTTTTTTCTCCAAACATGCCTTTGCTTATTGTGGCCAAAGAGTGTTCTATTTTAACTTCATCAGATCACAGCACTTGTTTACAAAACACATCAGGCTTCTGTACATGTTCTGTTGCAAACTTCTGACGTTGTTTTTTATGATGGGGACGCAGGTAAGGTTTTCTTCTGCTGACTCTTCCATGAAGGTCTTGTGAAAWCTTGTGGAACGTTGCACTATYGCTCCTGAGTCTGCTAAATCTTCTTGCTTGTTTTTTGCAGTCAAATAGGGGTTTTGATTTGTCTTTCTGGCCATCATATGAGCAGCTCTCGYCTAGAGTTTTCTTGGTCTTCCAGATCTCATCTTGCCCTCCACAGTTCCCCTGAAATGCCACCTCTTAACATTTCTTACTGTGGAAACTGCAAGCTGACAACGCTTTGCTATTTTCTTGTAGCCTTCTCCTGCATTGTGGGCATCAATAATTTTCTGTGTGAGTCTTACACAGCTGCTTAGAGGTACCCGTGGTTATTGAGCGTCCGCAAGTGTGTGTACAAGGTTTGAAGAGTCGAAGTATTTGTAAAGCTTTGAAATTGGCATTTACTAATGACATCTGTTGTCATGCATCAGATCTAATGAGCTGATTAAGGTCTGAAACTTAAAATCTGAGACTCTGGAACTCTTAGGGTGCCCAAACTTTTGTACTGTGCCATAATAATGCTTTTTTTTTTTTCAATTTATGGCATAAGAAGTAACTATGCAATCAATGTTTTATGAAAATATTGTGCATTTTTTTTTCCATTTCCAAGAGAGACTGTATCTTAAAAAAAAAAAAAAAAATCACCCAAATCTGTTATTTATCAAGGGGTGCCAAAACTTTTTGCATAAGACTGTATACGCATAGTTTCTGATATGTCCTAGCAGAACATTTCCATTGTATTAAAGCTGTAGCARTAATGTAATTGGCGGATGCATAAGAACATTGTTGGGTTCTTAACATTTTAGGAATTTTCTTTCACAACCTTTTTAATCTACTGGAAGCAAAAAGAATGCCATGGCACATGCTGTGGTTTTTATTAGGAAAAGTGCAACATCAATCAGCATGTAATGGTACAATATTAGATTATTTTATCTAATATATTGTAAACTACCATTGCAAAGTCCACTCATGTAAACAGCCCCAAACCACCTTCTGTAAAGAGTTTTATATTTTAATGTCTCTTATTTAAGATATTCAAGCATCAGCCCACCCACCAAATTCTGGACATTTTTTAACAGAAGCTCTTTGACTTTTCAGTGGTAGTTTACATGACTTTCAAAGTAAGGAATCTGCATACATCACACATGAATTAAAATGTGATGCAATATGACATGAAAAAAAAATCTTACTTCATCTTATGTGAAAACTGCACATTTAATTTTCATCATGTGACCTTTGATAGCCACCAATTGACAGCCATTTCCATTGGCAGCCATACATGCCCATGCCATAACATTATCTTCACCATGTTTGACAGAAGATGTGGTAAGCTTGGGATAATGAGCCTTTTTTCCCTTTCCTATCATTCAGTTGCAAGTTAATCTTAGTTTAATCTGTCTGGCAGGTTGATTTAGAGCCTAGTCCAGACTTTTTGTACTTGAGTGTAACCAGTGATTTGCATCTTAAAGTAAAACCACTGTATTTGCAGTCTTGAAGGCGTCACTTGATTGTAGACTTTGACAATGATACGCCTACCTCCTCCAGATTGTACCTTCTCCTGACTTGTTTAGATGTTGTTAAGGTATTGTTGACCTCCTCACTGGTGCAGTCCTTCTTTAGAATAAAGTACTAAATTGTTGATTTTTTTTTTTTTTGCTATATCTTTGATGTTTTTTTTTTGTTTGTTAGTTTTTTTCCCCATGCCTAATGATGATCCTTTATTTGCATTGGCACATATTTGGACTCATATTGAAGATTCCCATGAAAGGCTATCAAAAGTGAGTTTATCACATGAACATAAGACCATTTATTTAATCTCTTTAAATGATCATGAAATCAGTTAGAAATAGGCTGTAAAACTGCCTATCAGTTAGTTTTCCACGTAATTACATCTGGATTACTTCTTTAAAAAAACAAACTTAAAACAAAAAAAACTATTATAGTGGTGTACAGAGGGAAATAATTTTTAAAAGTCTAAATTTTACCAAAATGACATTTTTATCCAAGTATTATCATGTTCTATTTTTTGCCTACCAAACTGAAATGAGGTTGTTTATAAAATAAATTTTTATTTGTATGTTTTGGCACTTTGCAGCCCAACACGGTAAAAGATCCTTTTCCCATTTCTTTAATTTAATCTCTAGAATTTAATTTGATCTGATATGAAGCAATGTGGGGTAACTCAAGACATTTGCACAGTACTCTAGATTTTACTCTAGACTTTACTCTAAAAGAAAATGGGAATTTCAGAATGGTTAGTTTTCAAGACACCTCAATTTTCACCACATAATTAAAAAAAATCCCTACTGAGCTATGAGGACCGAATGACCATATGTTTAAAAACACTCCAGCATAAGCCCTTTGACAGTATTAGTGCACATGGCAACATGTCTTTATTTAATGCTGGCACAGACACAGTGCCTGGCTCCCTAAGCTAACATTAGACCAAAGGCAATATTGTTCACACCACAGGTGCTGCTTGTATTTTATGTTCAGGGTTCAGGCCCTCCCTTCCATGGACCAATGTAAGCTACCTTACATGTCAAAAGTGCTTAAACCATATGACTGCAGGCTCGCCCACGCTCTTTGTCCATTATTAATTGATGGCCAGGAGGTTGGTGTTGAAACGAGTGTGTGAGATATTACTGAGAGACAGGATAATATCCCAGCTATCTGTTCCCCTCTTTTTCTCGTTACCAGGCGTTCACAGACTTAAAGGTGTTCTGACTTAGTGGTATTCTAAGCCGTAAAGAGGATTACACGTGCAAATCCAAACAAAGCGCCCATGCTGTAGAGGAATACACCAAGCACAGGCCGGATATTGCAAATAGTTTTACCGGGACATTCTCTAACCAGACGATTCCACATTGCACTTGTTTGTATAACTTATGACTAATGTAGATCTGACGTTTTAATCCAATTYGAGTGTCTTGAACTTGCCATCTGTCCTCCATAAACCGGAATTCAGACATCAGTGTGTGTGGTATCAGTATATATTCTCTCCTTCTTTGTATATTTCTGACAAAATGCCAGCAGCTGCATCGTATTCTCAAAATAGGTACAGTGAAGGCTTAATGTTAAGCAAAACAAGCTGAAGCATTAGAGCTGAAATGGATCTTTGCAAAGGCAGAGAGGAAGGAGAGAGAGCGAGCGAGAGAGAGAGAGGAAAATGTTTTGCTGCCTTGGCCAGCCTTGGCAAGATGCCATTATTGGCAGGAAGTAAAACAGCAGAAGAAAGTGGCGTATTTACACGGCAAATGAATATGCATTTATGCTAACTGAATGCGAAGACTTGGGATGAGCTGTGGATGGTAAGTGTGTGTTGAACCCAGTCGACCTCAGTGATGATGTAGTGATGAGGTCCTTGGCTGTAGCAGAAAAAAAAGAACGGATTTGTTCCGTCTTGCAATCCATCCACACATACTTACACATGATGAAAATGATGATTAATTCCTCGATTGAATTTTTCTTTTTTCCCCTTTAGCACATTTGAGTTTGAGTTTAGGAATGTAGCAGCGTGAAATAAGGCCCTGGTGAAAGAATGCTAACTATCCTTCATTAATTTTTAGCATAGCACAAGAACATGCCTGACTTGAAAACCCTATAACAATTCGGCATGGTTTTAAGATGTTTAAGATGGTGGATTATCTTTGCCAGCAGACGAGTGGTGGCAGAAAAGAAACTGAATAGCTGAATTTCTGAATAGCTACTAATAAGGGCGTTTTTTACACATAGTCCRTACTCAGGACTGATTCTGTGCTTGTTTTGGGGGCGAGGCTTATAATCGCAGGTTCATTTTCACATGCTGAACCATGGTGTGGTTTTGCTGTAATACCAAACACTTAAGTAGTGTTTTTGAATGCAGAGCATGGCATCGTACAGAATACCTGCAAACGAGGAGCTGATCCTGTATGCAAGTCAGCACAAGATTCTTTTTCAATGCTTCAGTGCTATGAAAGTTTGCTTTAATATATCAATAACCATAATGACCCAAGTTTTAGGTGGTTTCATTATACTATAAAAGTAAGGAATGTGACTGGTTGAACCAATCACATTACTCAGTAAGCAGTCCAAGTATGGATATTTTTTTTATGCTTTGGATAAGGCAAACCAGACCAGCATTTTAAAAGGGACAGGGATCAGATCAGATATACAGTATGAAACTAACAATGCAGAATGCATGTGTTGCTCAGTTTAGTCATGTAATAAGGAAAGAGGAAAAGAATTTGGCAATGTTGGAGGATGCTCTTCCAGTTCGACCAGTTTGGCCTATGCTTTTCTGACCAAGTTAGATTTTTAGCAGGTATGTCATGTATCAACTTGTACACTATTTGCATTACATACACAAACACATACACAAATACAGGAGAGTCATAAATGATTTGCACTCTGGCTGTAGGATTTTTTTTTAAATACTTTCTTTTTATAAAAGACAAATACATCATGTTTTGACATAATCTCCTTGCTTTTCAATAGACTTTGTCCATTTGTCAGGAGGCTTTCAAATTTCCTCTTTAGAAAATGTTTTAGGCCGAGAGCCATGAATCCATTGCTGTCTTCACTTMTTCATCAGAAGTAAATCTTCATCCCTGTGGGAATGCTTTCAGGGGACCAAACAGGTTAACGTCCGATGGAGCAGGATCAGGACTGTATGGAGGATGCTTTACCACCTCAAAACAAAGTGTGCAGACATGCATCATCATGCAAGATCACAATGCTCTTGGATAGCGGTCCTCTTCAATAAGCATCTCACTGTAATGAGCACTTTTAATTGTTGAACCTTTTTTCCGATAATGGTACAGTACTAGCCCCTGTGAATTYCAGAAAACTGTAAGCAACAATTTTCCAGCTGATCGTTGACTTTTTAACTTTTTCTAGGTTGGTAATTGAGGATGTTTTCGTTCCATACTCTGCCGTTTACTCTCAGGCTCATAGTGATGAATCCATGTCTCGGAACCAGTAATTATTCTCTTAAAGAAACTTTCACCTTCCTTAGCGTATTGGTCCGAAGTTGTTACACTTGTGTAAATCAGAAACTGATGTAACACATTCACATCTGCACAGCGACTGGGGAGACATTAGCCTTGAACAGAAATAGCTGATAACTTTAATATAACAGAAGCCTTAATATAACCAGAGTGCGGATATTTTTTTACTCAAATTTGTGTGTGTCTGTCTGTGTTTTGCAACCATTTGATTTTGTAGTGTTTTCTGTCCCAAATGTTCAGATTAGGCAACAAGATTTTGCTACGGTTACGGTAGCAATTTTTTGTTGTTGTTATTATTATAATACAGTGCTTGCTTGAGTCCTTGTTTTAATATGTCGGTGGCAGGTCCCCAGGGGACCCCATGTAGTCAAGATAATAAAACTTCAAAGACTTTATCAATAAATAAAAACATTCAAAATTGTGGAAGGCTCTTAGAGCAGGTTGATATGACACTACTTAAATTATGGATGGATGGAAGGATAGTCAAGTAACTAACTAACTAAAATGAGTAAGTAATTTAATAAACAAACAAAAAAATAGATAAAAGATAAAAGAAGTATGTGTATATATAGGTTATAAAGAGAATATTGAAAAAGGGAGAATTAAAAATGTAATTGTGATTTAACATTTGGAACAAGATGAGGACCCATTGGAAACTCCAAACCCAGACAAAGAGGTCTTATGCTCCTGAAAGTGAGGCTGAAGTACTGTAGCTTTAGTCAGGAGTACGCAAGCAACATCTGGGCCACTCCACCCTTCAATCGAGTATCTCTCTTCAATCTTCACACACACTCTTGTCTCACTCTTCAGCGCGCTTTTGCCGCCTTGTCACAAATCACAATCATTCTAACTCGCCTCGCTGAGAAAAGTACACACTCGAGTAGAGGATCGGCTGGACTGCACAAGCTGCATCATTTGATGGCTTCTTCAGCCTTTGATAGCAACAAGCAATCCATTCGGCACAAAGTCCTTGAAAGGTATGCAGCGCTGCGATACTGTCAACATGCTGGKTTTTTTTTCCCCCTTCATCTGTGATGCTTCGTTCCACTGGCATGTCATTCTTGATTTGTGCAACCGCTTGAAGCCAAAGCTGGATATTCGACTTGGTGTTCTTTTAATATGCCAGTCATTTGTTTGGTTCTGAAAGTGGGCTGAACTTTTCAACCAGTGAAATAATCAAGCATCCAGGCTTGAAATTTGTTCCCATGTCAAAACGTGATCTAACCACATGCATGGTCTTTAAGTCGCCTTCTAAGTTGCTCACGCGCTATAAGCCACCTTCACAGGGGCCCTGGAGCCTATAGGAGACTTGGGGCACAAGGCAGGGTACATCCTGACTATGTGCAATTTGGGAACGCCAATTAGCTTAATGTTCAGGTCTTTGGACTGTGGTAGGAAACCGGAGTACCCAGGGAAACTCACCAAGCACAGGGAGAACATGCAAACTCCATGCACACAGAGACGGGAATCAAGCGTGGCCGGGAATCGAACCGAACCCTGGAGGTGCAAGGCGACAGTGCTAACAACTACACCACCATGCCGCCTATAAAGTACATATGAAATATATTTTAAAAAATGACGTATAAAAAATATACATATAAAATTTACCAAAATATAGTACAGCATATGATATATATTTCATAAACCAAAAACTTTTGATGTGGTTAAATTTATGATAGCTTTCTGTCTCAAGGGAAAGACCTCTATTTAAATGTTTGAAGATATTTCTTTTTTGTTTACTCCCAAACATAGTTATATTCACAGTTATAAAAATAAAATCTAATGTAATGTCAGTCATAATTAATTAAAAAAATTACTTTGTAATATCCTCCTAATTAGGGACACTCTCTCACTCATCATCTATACCGCTTAATCCTGTATTCAGGGTCACGGGGGGCCTGGAGCCTATCCCAGGAGACTTGGGGCACATGGCAGGGTACACCCTGGACAGGGTGCCAATCCATCGCAGGGCACAGACACACACACACACACACACACACACTACGGGCAATTTGCGAACGCCAATTAGCCTAACCTACATTTCTTTGGACTGTGGGAGGAAACCGGAGTACCCGCAGGAAACCCACCAAGCACGGGGAGAACATGCAATCTCCATGCACACAGAGACGAGAATCGAGCCTGGCCGGGGATCGAACCCGGACCCTGGCAGTGCAAGGCGACAGTGCTAACCACTACACCAAAAGAAAAACCCTTTCCAGCTAAATAACATGATATTACGGACAGATGAAGCTTACTGTAGGTCTTCAGTCAGGAAAGTTGTCATGTTTTAGAAAATGTGGTGCACATGAGTGGAGAAAACCAGTAACATTGTCATTTTTTTCATAATCATTGATACATTTATTACTACAGACCAATAAAACATATTAAGATGGATTATGTCCGAAAAAAAAAACTTGATGTCATCAAAACTGCTATTCTTTCTTACATTAAGTAGTAGCTGTCATATGATGGGCAGGCATAACTGTACAAACTGGGGAACTTTCTGAATTAGAGTGACAATCTAGTTGCAGTAATAATATTCAATATACAAATCTAAATTATATAATAAAATTTAATGAATGAATGAATAAATAAATAAATAAATAAATAAATAAATAAACAGGTTAGGCACTGAAGGTTTCCTTTTGCTAAAGTTTTTCCTCTTGATATATGTTTTGTCCTAGAAATGAATCATGCAGACTATCCCATACGTTCTAACCATAGAGATATCAATTTTGGTCAGTAGACCCTGACTGACCCTGAGACATGAGTGAGCAGTTTTATTTTCTGGTTGCCAAAAYGCAGTAGGAATGGGAATCACCAGGAAACGCCCTATCAGTATTATCATTATACATAGGAGCCTATTCAATTAGTATTGTGATTTGTAAGTATTACAATTTTCTAAATATTCCTTTTTTCAGATTTTGTTACAGTTCTAAACACACTTTAGAATCATAAATAATTAGCTTCACAACATGTAAATAGTTTAAAGCGCACCTTCTGTAGGGTTATAATTGAAMTGTGACATTTTATCAAAACAAATGCAAACACATATAAATTATTATTATTATTTTTTTAAATGAACAGTTTGGGAGTCAATGAGGTGATACGTGAATCTCAATATATAAAAGAAATTGATCCCCCACAACCAAACACACAAGCACACATACCATCCATAGTGAGTTTTAAGCTCAAGGCAGAATTTCATCAGAATTTGATTTAATTTTAATTAACAATCAATGCACAGAAATGTCACAGTTTAAATGTGTTTTGTGATCTTTCATATGCTCAAGGACTCATATGACATCTGTGTTCACGGCCTATTTTCATTTGTCTTTCTATTAATTCTCATGAGAATACCTAAAGAACATTTGCTCCTTTTGGTTCATAGAGGTGATGGTATTGTTGCTCATACTATGCTAAGCCATGCCAATGCTAAGTCTTAAACTAGCATGTTACAAAGTTCTGGTATTGTATTACATCCTATGTGAGTTGTTGTTGTTAATGTTTTACAAATAAACGCTCCATAAATCTATGTGTCTTTCATCATCCCTCAATCCTGACAAGAAATATACAGAAAATATTAATTAATTGATTTTTAGCTACATGGGCTAGAGAGCAGTACTGACTAGCCTGTTGAAATATCCCCAGACAACAGTAGTTTTAGGTGTGATATTTTTATTATATTTTAAACACTTATTCTGAAGGGAAATGATCATTTTTACAACCTTGTGAAACAGGACTTTGCCAGGTTTTTGCTATTTCATCATAGCTAGTTGTAGTGTCATTATCACGTTAGCTAGCCCAATAATGCGCTGAGATGAAGCTTGCTATCAGATAGCCTTATTGATTTTTAGCACTGGATAATTCCGCTCAGGATGTAAGCTGAAAACTGTGAATGGTTTCTCCTCAATCTCGTTCAGTGTTAATGTGAAAGATGGAAGCACCAACAACAATGTGTATTGCCTGCTGGGTGAATATGTCTGAGTACTCGACAAGATAGGTGAACTTTTTTTTAAAAGAATGAAGTGTCATATTCACAAATGGCACCTAGTTTGGTCAATAATGAAAGGGTTTTTTTGACAAATACCAAAATGGCCTTTTGGTGTAATGCAAGCAGAGTAAAAAGCAGACACATCAAGACCAATCTGGATTGAGAAAATATATCCTGTAATTGTAAATGGGTAGTTATAAGTTGGAAAAACACCCATCAACCAAAGCATGACTCATTCATGTTACACCCAGACTTAAATTGCAAGACAGGCCTGAGTCAGGGTTTGTCCTGTCCCTGTGGCTATAACCCGGCAAAAACTACAAATATAAAAACCAGGCAGTGCCTGGCTAAAGAAAAAAAGTTGCACACACTAAAATTTCATTCAATCACCTTTAACTTTGATTACAGCACACAATGTGGTGGCCAGTTCATGTGTGAAAAGGACTCCTCATGCTCCCTGAATCACTCTTGCACAATTAGATTCTTGGAATATGCCCATCAGAGAAGAAAAGTACCACAGGTGTGATAACCTGGTCATTCAACACATTTCAGCTATACTTTATTTTATTGCCACATAACTGAAACAACACCAGATCATAGCACTGCAGGGTATACAGGGTCACAGGGAGCCTGGAGCCCGTCCCAGTAAACAGGGCACAAGGCAGGGTACACCCTGGACAGGGTGCTGATCCATCGCAGGGCACACACACACACCCACCCACACACATACACACTCATGCTCTACGGGCAATTTGGGAATGCCAATCTGCATGTCTTTGGGAGGAAACCGGAGTACCCAGAGGAAACCCGGACCCTGGAGGTGCAAGGCGACAGTGCTAACCATTACACCACCGTGACGCCCAATGTAAATGATGATTTAACTGTTAAACAGAGCTATGGTTTTTACTGTTTATTATTATTTTTATATCATGCACCTTTTACTTAAACTGTTTAAATTATCTCTTTTCATGATTGTTTCTTTGCTTGACACAGCACAATAATTTGGCCATTCTTTAAAGAATGACTTCTTTCTTCTTCTTCTTCTTTTTTTGGGGGGCCAAAACAACATTGTAATGTTTTATCTAGGCTGCTCTGTAACCTTGCATTCGCTGTCTTCTTGCCAATAAGCACCGGTTGTGGTGAAAATAGTCAATCTGCCTGATGCTTATAGGACATTTCTGGGCTTTCTCAGACTGCCATACATTTCTAGTTATTGTTAATTAAAAAATGTGCCGCCATTTGGTTTTAGCATAAGAGCTTCAAAACCATCAAATACTGAATGCTAATAATAAGAAGAAGGGATTTTTCATGGATTGGATTTGCTGAAATGTATTCTACAGCAAAGCCGTTATGATGGCTGAACAGTTCTGTTTAAGATCCACAGACTTGTATTGAAAACTGCCTTGGTATGGAAAGTCCTTAAAGAAATCTGACCCTTTGAATAAAGCTGGCCGGCTTCTTTAGATATTATGACGGAAATATTCTCCGAGGCGGCATGCTTGGCTTAGTTTAATATCCTAAATGCACTGTGGAGCTTGCTTAATTTCCYTCTTAGATATGCAGCCATGCGATGCTGTCACTGTATGTGTTGCTGGTGGTTTGAGGTGGAGAATATTGCTCTGGCATTGCTGAATAGCTTCTCTGTGCATGGCGCTGAGGTTTGTGTGTGTGCTTGCGTGCTTGTGTGAGTGAGCGTGTGTGAGACATAAGCATGACTCATCCTGTATTTTCTATTGACTCGACAAGCCTGCGTCATTGGCTATCTCATATGGACAGAATCCAACACGGTAACTGTTTGCTAACTCTCTTGGCTAAGACAGGTGTGTGTGTCTTAAGGATTTCTTCACGACGATAGGCCTAGATAGCTGTATTTACAATTCTGCCTTATGGATTGTTTATCAATATGTATAGAGAATGCCACCAATCAGTTAGGAAATGTGTTTGTGTGTGCCGAAATCTCTACACGTGCATTGATTAATGAGTCTAAAGCAGATGCACCATAATGAAATGGTGATGCAAAATAAATATTTATTTCCAATATGGGAAAATCAGCAAAAAATACAGCCTTGGGGGGAGGGGGGTGTGTGTTTGAAGAGAAGGATGGAGGAATGGGTTGGGGGTTTGAGAAACACATTCAGTGTTTCCATGTCTATGTGTAAGCAATGGCAAAGCGGAGGCGTGTGCGGGCTGAGCCGGATCCTGAATGCCGCACTGACAATGAATCTTGGAGGGACTTCAAGGTCACACCGCAGAGAGCTCTGTGAATGAAAGAGTGAGAGGAAGAAAAAGAGAAGGGGGAGCAGACTGAGGGAAGAGCGCGCGAGCAAAGCGAGCTGGAAGCAAAATGCCGATTCGCCACGCGATGCTTGCATATCAAGTTGCTTCCCTGCGTCCAAATTAAGAAGGCAGGAGAACATCTCAGTCACCGAGGCACTCGTCTTTCTCAGTCATACACTCTAGCCTAGGTGACTGAGTGCAAACTAGTCAAATGCAATTTACCTAAGGATGACCCAATTAGCTTGTGTGGAAAAAGAAAATGGAGAGGGATCAATCCATGGCTTAATTTGCAACTAATTCGGACCATCTGGTTTAGCAGTGCATGGAGTGACAGGTATTCCCCTTTGCTATATTATCTCGACTATTTGCTCAGACTAGTGGAGCGGAACACCCCTGTGCATCTCGCCCGCTCTTTCAAATCAGCCTGACTCCACTGTTCCGGATTCCTGSTTTTCCTCCCATCGACCTTCCCGCAGGTAACTCTCCTGGACTCAACTCAAGGCAAACAAAGCACGCTCTATCCAGATCCATCTGAGAAAAGGGCAGCACTTTTACTGACTATTCAAGCACCATGGGTGCTGCATTATGGCACTGACTGGAGATGTTTCATAGCAGTGCCACGTAAGAAATAAAACACTTCATGGTGTGCTGTTTAAGAAAATCAATCAATTCTGTGGTGGTGTAATATGAAGACCTGGAGACGATTATTATCAAACAACAGCGCATCTCAAAACCTTTATTTCTCCTGCAGTTATTTTAACCTTTTTTTTTTTGCACATAATGTTGTGAAACATCCACAAGACCATTTGGTTCCTTTGATCTCTGACRTTACAGCAGCTATAAACTGTTGTTCCCTCTGTGTCCTCTTTTTTTCCCCTTCTGGGACTCAAATCATCAGCTTGTCATTACACAGAGAAACCCCAGAACTGCACAGTTCCCTTTCCTGGACACAGGGAACTCCTTCCATCATTATTCAGTAAACATCTCCTTCCAAAGTACGTTAATTTTACAGTCTTGCAACATTAAAAAAAAATTTTAACATTACCAAATAGGATTATTTATTGTAACTTAAGCATCATGGAAAAGTACTTCATTTCTGTACTGAAATACATGTTTTAAACTTCAGAAATTGCTTAACTTTCAAAAGCATGTTACTTTGCCATTGTTCAAGCTCTATTTAGAGGCAATTCTATGAATTGCACAAGTGTTTTTCTTTCTTTCTTTCTTTCTTTCTTTCTTTCTTTCTTTCTTTCTTTCTTAAATTATATTTCTTAAATAACATGTCTGATGATTGCTCCAAATGTAGCACATCTACAGCAGAGAAGTGCCAGGAGAGCCCAGAAGGCTATCAGTAGCTGTTAGCAGTCAAAGAGTAAATAGTTGATGGCAACAGCCTGATAGTCTGGCTCCTGTTAGAATCTACTGTCTCACTATATCAGTCGCAATTAGCATGCCAAAGAATATTCTTGGGTATACACTGGACCTGCTTCTCCTCCCCATTAAGAATCTATTTGTGTCCCAAGGCCCAGAACAGATTGGGACAAGTGAATAAGAAATCTGGAGTGGGGTGTGCTGCTATATGAATGCACACCCAATGCTTCATGTGAACAAGCTACCCTTGAGAGAAGAGCTCTAGAAAGGCAAGAGGCATGAAAAGACATTCCAGACAGTATAAATCTACTAAGCATTTTCCTTCTTTCTTTCTTTCTTTCTTTCTTTCTTTCTTTCTTTCTTTCTTTCTTTCTTTCTTTCTTTTTATCCGCTGCAAGCAATTTAAACTGCATATTCCTGGCTTAACCCTGAAGGGCTTAAAATATTCTTAAAGCAGTGTGAGAATCATAATTAAATGTTTCCCCTGACATTTTTTTCACATGTTCCCCTTTCCCTAGGACTCTACAATTAATCATAATTTAATGTCAAATAGATACGCTCCTTTGGCTGCTGCACATAATTGAGCATTACTCTGATTCTCAGAAGGTCCTGGTGTGTATGAAAGGAAGATACACATCACCTTGGCTTTTGCGCACCTCTGTTTTGAATCACACTGCCAGAAATCAGCCATGCCCAGGCTGTAACCCTGTGATTAATTGCACCTCGCTGGAGAGATTACCGTACCGAGGATATTAATAATTCCAGGTTTGCTTCTTTTTAAGATTAGTAAGAGGCAAAGGAAAGAGAAGCAGCTCGGAGGTCGAATCGGTTCCCACTTACTTTTTTCAAAATATATAGGGTTCCTTATCTAGCCAGCAGCTGCTTTGTAGTTATTTCATGAAGATTGCTCTGGTGGGCTCAGCAGGGCTTAACCTCAAATCACCTGTGAAGAAAGCCATGCATTAAAAAATATAGCCAACATACACCYYGGTATTATTGCAGCCTAGTTYCCCCCCCACCCCCAAACTGAATAAGGGAATACTTTGAACAGTTTAAACCAATAAGTAGAAAGAAAGTAGCTTGGTTTCATGCCAACTTTGTTTCATTCATAAGAATACAAAGAGAGAGAGAGAGAGAGGGAACTGTTTATGAAATTCCTAATGAAAGATTTTCAAAACAGCCTTACTTGCTAAAAATTTGGTGTGGAACCAACTTTCGGGTTAACATTAATTACATTTGAGCATTTTTAAAACTTGTTTGATGAGATTACTTTTCTTGTATTTTTGTGACTTTCCTACAGTCAAGTGATTTACTGATTTGGCTATGCTCCTACTGAAACAGCTGTTACTAATGACCCCCTGTAGGAGTGTAATAACGCCTTCTGGTGCTTGGAGGCAAATTCCCTCATTTTCCTCATCGTCTGTTGTTCATCTTGAAGAAAATCAAAGGAAACACGCCACAATTGGCCCCTGAGGGGAGTGGGAGGTCTGAAAGGTAAGGAACAAAAACCTTCAATCTTCATGCTCTCGTTATTGAAGCTGCTGCATGCAGAATTTAAGCCACTCTTGAAAAGAGTAAAAAGGATCATCATGGTTATGCAGGCCAAAAGTCAGACCAAGTTAGAAAAGACGCAAGCTGGCAGAAGAGACTTGTACATGACAGACACCACAGATCAGAGAATCAGAGAGTGCCCAGCACTCACTCAACACGCACCTGAACATGAAAAGAAAAATTCCATACAATATGTACTAGAAATGTAATGCGATGGCACTAAGGGTACGTTCACATTACGAGCCACATTGCTCAAAATGTCAGGTTCACGTTCATAATTACAAGTGACTTTTATCTGACTCTAGCGTGGATGTGTCTGTCCTTTGAAAGACATCTTTGCTCACACCATCTGGGTTAAAACACATCCCGAGTTTGTGCCACCAATCATTTATGGATTCAACAAAAAAAAAAATGAGCTTGGGGTCTTGCACTGGRTAACAGCAAGCAGTTAGTTGACTGTTAAGAAAAAACGAAGACAGCTTCAGCTCCAGCTATTGTACTGTAGCAGTTGTTGCAGCTATTAAATCCCTGCGCAACTGGTACCCTAAGCATGCACAGAGGCAAAACCTCACACATCTGATGTTCCCATTCAAGTCACATGACCGCGTATCGCATATATACCTATGACCATGGTATCTATGACCATGGACGTGACTCAGATCCAATCTGAAAACCACCAGATTTGTGTGTTCACACATCCCTAGAAATCAGTTTTGTGTTACATTAGGGTAAAAAATCTGAATTGAGTCACTTCAGGCTGATAATGTGAACATAGCCTATCTGTATGTGTTCAGTGTTTCAAATAACTGCATGTGGATCTGGATATAGAGGAAAACCTTGGACCTGAAACAGACCCGTGGAACTCCTACCTGAACCTGAGGTGCATAGGTTAAGAGGGACTCCCTGCCACACCTGACCCGAGTTGTTTTGAGAATACGTGGAGCTGGTCCAAAATATGACTGATCCAAACAGAGAGAGAGAGAGAGAGAGAGAGAGAGAGAGCGCAAGCATAAACGTTGGCAGCACTTTACCTTTGATTKCGATGCATACACCATCAGAAGCAGTAGATCCAGCACAGACTCTGGTTCATTTGGGTTCACTCAGGTACTGGACATTTTGACACAGGGACCAGAGACCTGAAGCAGTAAAACAAGACCTGAGCTGACYGATGTATACTGATCAGGATTTAGACCTGACCTGGTGAGGATAATATGTCCTCCGAACTAAGTGGACCCGTGAAAACCTCTTTTTGGATATAAACGTGAAGCGGGCGTGGCAGTTCCCAGAAGAGAAGAAACAACTGCAGCAGGKGTTCGTGGAAAAACAGCCCTCTCTTCATTGGCTTGTGCCTGTGATTTGGTTCTTTCTCTGCACTTGTCCCATCACTGCGCTGTTATCTAATGTCTGCACCTGGTCTGGGTTCATCCCTGAGTTATTTTATCCTATTAGTTAGTCCTTATACATGCTCATGTTCCTTTTGTCTCTTTGCAGTTTGCTTTACCGAGCTCTGCATTTCTGTCTTCCCTGGTCTTTGTTACCAGTTTTGCTTCCATGTGTAGACTCAGGCCTGCATTACTTCCTGATGATGGATGATCCCTGATAATGGATATATCTTTAATTAGCCTTTCAGCTTGTATCTTGTCACTTGCTATGTTTCATGACCCTTTGACTCTTTGAATTCCCTCTAAAACAAATACATTGATTTTGAACACGTGTCTTGCCTTCTAATCACATGTTCCAGGACACATGTCAGGAGAAAAACTGATTAAAGTCATGTGGTAAAAAATACAAATATAATGACCCTTGGATGTAATCCAAATCATGTTACTTTCTTTATTTAAAAGTTTACTTAATGAATATGAGGGTAAACCTTAATGAATCCATAAAGAAAACCTTAAAAGTGTGACATATTGTAAGTTATTATTTATATTCTAGACATTTGTGGCTCATAATTTACAATAGACCATGCAAAGGTTTCAAAATGTAAATTTTTGGGGCAAAAGTCTTGAGCCACTGCTCATTTTTTTATATTTTGCTTCCAAAGAGCCAGACTTTCTTGTATTTTTAATGTAGTCTTGAGGAATAGTTCTCCAGTCTCACATTTTCAGTCCAGTCCCTGTACCTGACCAGTTTCAGAGAAATGTTTTTTTTTCTTTACGGCACACAGCAATCTATTAATTGTTCAAGGATAAAATAATAATAATAATAATTATTATTATTAAGGCAGGAACCAGTGAGAAACAGGTGCAGATGATAACAGATGATCAGGAAGATGTTTAGTTTACTGGGGATACTAGACGAGAGGGAAAATAAGCTTGCTGCTGAGGTTGTTAAAAATTTTCAGCCTGTCACAGTAAAATAATTGTTCCCATTTCTTTAATTTAATCTACTTATTTAGTTGAATTTAATATAACAAAATAAGGGGTGGCTCAAGACTTTTGCACCGTGCTGTATATGCATTAGAAAATCCCTCAAGATTGTGCAGTTTATTATTTAGGTTTATTCTATATAATGTTTATTTTTATCTGCCCAAGCTATATTTTAAGCAAATATAGATGGTTATATCACTGCAAAAAATAGAAAATACTATTTGTTAGTCTTGTGTAACATACCGGGCGGCATGTTGGTGTAGTGGTTAGCACTGTCGCCTTGCCCCGYCAGGGTCCGGGTTCAATCCCCAGCCAGGCTCGATTCCCGTCTCTGTGGAGTTTGCATGTTCTCCCCGTGCTTGGTGGGTTTCCTCCAGGAACTCCGGTTTCCTCCCACAGTCCAAAGACATGTAGGTTAGGCTGATTAGCGTTCCCAAATTGCCCATAGTGTGTGAGTGTATGTGTGTGTCTGTGCACTGCCAGGGTGTACCCTTCCATGTGCCCTAAGTGTCCTGGGATAGGCTCCAGGTCCCCCGTGACCCAGGTATAGATGGTGAGTGAGTGAGAGAGTGTAATATACCGTAACCACCATATGGTGAACTGGACCAGGATAAATAAATAAACTCCCTAAAAGCATTGCACTTTAACTATTAGAATAGTTATAAAGAATAGTACATTTTCTATTCATCTGTAATATGCAGATAAGAGTTTTGATCAAAATAGCATAGGTTAACAGATCCAAAATATGAGACCAAATAAAAAACGGAGGTCAAAAAAAAGATGAGCAGAGTATTAAATGCAAATCCAAAATCAAAAAAAAAAAAAAAAAAGAGCTAGCAAAATGAGATCAAGAGGGTCAGTTCAATGTTCAGGTCATTTCACACTTCACAAAGAGTATTGTGATAGGAGTGTGTATATAAAAGGGTGTGAGTATGATTGGGAAAGATGTGCATGATGAATTTTGCACTGAGGATCATAGTCCCAGGCCATGTTTGTAGGCCATGGTACTGTATGTTCTGAGAAGTGGAGCTCTGAGTCTATTCAAATGTGAACCTCATTAGCATTCTGCGCTGTTCTCCACATTGACCTACTGCAGCCAGTAATATGTAAAAATAAAGAAAAAGCCGATGATGTACTAGGAATCATATTATTACCAACGTCTTATTGATGTTTCGAGGGTCAGTGACTTCACCAATAAATTGTGAGCCATCCAGATGATGACTGAGAGTTATTACCTCTCGAGAGCAGAAATCTACTTAATGCTAAAAGTTCAGCAGCATTATTTTCCAGCCAGATGACAGCAAGATTATACTCTGACCTTGACCGTGTCCCCAGTGGTAGCAATAAGCAACACWGCCATTCGTACCATTTGCAACAATCTCTTTTTTCTTCTTCATTTTCTTTTTTTTTTCTTTCTTTTTTTTTCTT
Source organism: Clarias batrachus (assembly GCA_003987875.1). Taxonomy (NCBI): domain Eukaryota; kingdom Metazoa; phylum Chordata; class Actinopteri; order Siluriformes; family Clariidae; genus Clarias; species Clarias batrachus. Next base: position 36,037 of record QMIH01001590.1, on the reverse strand, counting down.
TTTTCTTTTTGATTATCATCATGCTCAGACCCAAAGATAATGGAATGTGAAAGCTAACTCCGGCAGAGAATCATCGTGTGTTGGTTTACTGCTGAATCGATGGGCTTTTTTCATTCAGACTCATGCGAATGCCTGCTCCCCGTGACATTGAGAGCTGCCGGTGCATGCATCAGTGAGCCGTCCTTCTCTTGGTAAACACAAATCTGAACATGGCATCGCTAGCTCTGCAAATGCTCAGCTCGATTGATTTGCCATTAGTGTCCATCTTGCTGGATTTTTATTTTTCCACGGCAAATACCCGAGTGTTGATTTTACAGAGACTGGCTCTGGACTCGAATGGAGGATAAGATGGAATGAGGATATCTATTGTAAATCATACCCGTATTTCGAATCAAGTCTGTAGGCTTGTATTTGCATATTTACTCAAGCAGGTTACACAGTAAAATCCAGACGAGCAAATTAGCTCTTACAATGTGTGTCTAGTCATCCTGGAGTTTTCTTAGACAAATTTTTTATTGGTGAACAAAGGTGCTAATACTAAGCAAGTCTAAAACAGTAATTATCCTGAGAATAAAGATGGATAAAGCAGAAACTGGTAAGGAYGTAGCATTATCTCCATTGAAGCGGCGCCACGGTTTTTTCATACATAATTAAAAAAATAAATAATGCCTGTTATTATTCTTAATAAGAGTGTAGTAACAATGATGGGTAGCTGGTGCAGATGGGACAGGTTGGATGGCGTTCTGAGTGAGTTGTCAGTGGTATGTCACTGTATTGCTGCTAGGCCTCTGCTATGGCTATGGTACATTGTTGAAGACCACGATAAATTCACACGAGGTTTCTCTGGTGCTTACCACATTTATGGCATACATTTATGGCAGCAAGGCATCAGCATGTTAATGTCTCATTCAGAAAATTTATTATAAATACTGAATGCAATTCCTTCATGATGAAATACACTGCACTTGTAATGATATTTGTACCGACCCACCAGACACAATGACAGCATAGTAAGAGCATGATAAGCATCTGGTAAGAGCATGGCACGATCAGATCAGAGAAAGTAATAACTTTGTTYGATCTGAATAGACCCGGTGAGCATGTGCGTGATAGGAAATTAATGACAACATGATGGACGCATTGAGAACYCGACAGGGATGTGGCTAGGATGTGGCATTAACCTTTTCATAATTTCACCCATTTACATTTTGACCCTGTTCTTGGTGCATTCTTCAGTCTTTATCAGAGTGAGACAGGGCCCATAGGTCAGTGAAAACTTTGCTACCTAATATGGGTTTGCCATATCACTCATCAGGTCAGATTTTATTTATTGTCTGCAGTCCTAAAATAAATGCATATCTGAGGCTTTATTTCAATCTAGTGGTACAAACCATACTGCAGAAGAAGACCCAGTTGAACAGTTTATTTTCAAGAGTATCCTGAAGGAGTAGTTCTAGATCTTTTGCTCACATCGGTGTTTTMCAGCTTCTCTTTCATTTAATATGTTTGCTTTAAATGCTGTTCTTGAGGTGTTTGATGCAACAGTTTATTAAATACTACAGTCAATTAATTGGCTGGCCTTCAACTCTACACCTGTTTATTTTAGCCGCCTGATGATTTTCTTCGACCGTATAGTCAGCCGAGTTGAGAGCACTCATTTTTGATTTGAGAGACTTTATGGGCTACAGATGACTCACAAAAAAACGAGGAGACCAAACATGAGAGCAACAATGCAGGATTTATTCTTGGAAATCGATARTGTGGGCTTGTTGTCTGAGTCAGAAGTATAGCTCCGTCATGCATTTACATTATGTGAAGTTGTGTGCTTGTTATTGTTCAGGTTAWACCAATATACACCTTTTTACACCACATTTTGAGCCACAGAAGAATAAACAGCCTGAGGTAAAAAAAAAAAAAAAAAAGTAAGTATAATTCTTGGTTAGGGTTGCCAGTGGGAATCTCCTCCTGTTGGCTAAACATTCACTCCAGACTTGTCAAAGCAAGGCGTCAGATTAGGACAGCAGTCTGCTCGGCTCCGAAGTGACACCATTGGATTTAAGGCTGGACTCATTCTTTCTTTTGGAGATGTACATACTTCTCTCTTTGAGCTTACAGTGCACTTTGTCCGGATGGAGAATTTACTGCCGAGTGCTCCAGTGTGTAACAAGCATTAAAGAAGTAGCCCAGACAAGTGCTGATTTGTAGGACTTGCTAGACAGACTGTATTGTTCAGGAAAAAAATGAATGTGAGGCAAGGGAGGAGAGGCATTTACTTGGGCACAGAAACATAATCAGGAACCGTGACATAAAAGGCCAGGGAAATGCAGACCTGTCAGCACATCTAAATAACAATAACCACCCAATAGAGGCTTGGACCTGGTGGCATTCAGCCAATCTCTCCTCACATTGCAATTTCAAAGAGCTCCAGGCTTCGGATAATCGCCATTGATCTCTGTCAGCCTGGCCAAACGTCATGGATTCAGTTTGGGAAGACTCTTGGGGCTGGAGGAGAAGAAAGACTGGAATGTTGAAACCCTTCTTGTTTTTCTGTCCCATGCTATTGATGATCGCAGGCATGAAAGCCAACTATACATTAGATGGATGTGAGTGAGCAGTCTTGGGTCATGGAAAGGTAGTATTGGTCCCTCTCTGGTCTGGGACCACGGTTCAACATTTGACAATGCCAGCTCTATATTGTAAATATTTCCCCTTATTTTTTTAATGCAAATTTGGTCTCACTTATTTTTATGACTGCTACCAACCAGGGAGATTTGGGCCTAATATGTGCGTCCTCTGAGACTTGGGAAGTTGTCCAAGCGCAATCAACCCTTTCCCTCATACATGAGCTATACATATAGACACTCAGGTTTGGCTATGCCTCTAACCCAAGCAACTCCAATGGGCAGCCATGAGTGTCTTAGTAACAGGATACAGGGGGATTTTTAATTTGGAAATTTTTTCTTTTACTTTYCCAAATACTTGAAACTGTTAAAGTAAGCAAATTTTAGTTTTAGCCTATTTCATCTCTTGCATGCAAGAATGTAGGCTAGATAAATTATAAAGCACACATGTTGTGTGTGTCTAAATAAATGAATGGCCTCGTCATTTTATGCCCTATGACATATAGCCTGACATTCCATAGTGGAATTCTGCAGTTGTTGCTAGTCCTGTCTCCATTCAAAAACAACATAAAACACCTAACGGCACCGAAAAGAAACTGTAGCAGCTCACAAAACTGCATATTGCACCAATATTTTTGAAACTTCATTAATTTCACTGACAATCCTGGAGGTGGAATTGCATCAGTTTCCCTATAGGCATTAATTTGTATTCTTATTGCAGTGTGCCCAGCTGGCGAACAAATTCCATAGTTCAGCTGAAAGTAGCTCCAAGGACACATGCTTCCGAGGCGACTACAAGCCAATTATTCTCAATTCATATGTAAAAATAATAAATAGCTGCATGAAGCACAAAGTGCTAAGTGCCCAGCTTCTTGAGTTGAAAGTTTACTCCACAGTACGTAAGGAGAGCTAGCTGGTTCTGAAGACAGCCAATTATTGTGCTGAGCTAAACATTTTTTTCTCTCCCTATCTTCAGAACACACACATGGAGTAAATGTAGTCCTGATGAATTAACTCTTGGTCAATTAAAAAAAAAAAAAAAGATTAATTGCTGAAATGTAAAATTAGGCCTGCATGTGCTACTTTAACATTTGCAGGAAGGATGGGGAGGGAGAAGGAGGCATGGAAAGTAAAAAAAAAAGCCTTTTTGGAAATAGTAATTCTCCATAATTGTCCATTTTTTATTCATAAAATACGGTGCTCAGGGATAAAAGAAAAACCAGATAAGGGCATAATAAATTAACTCATGTTTAAAGAAAAAATCTCAGATTTAATAGAAGATGAAATGGCTCCCTTTTTTTAAAAACAGATGATGCACATGTTTTCAGCTGGATAAAACCTATTATTGTCGTTCTGATGTTCCACTAAGATTACTTTGTTTTACACAGTTGGTTTGACCCSTATGTGAGAGTCGATGCACTTTTTGTGCTAATGTAGCGCCATCTCCATTCCCACCAAAAACATTCATAATGAGCCTTATTTTAAATAATGACACGAATGGAAGATAAGTGTAGGGGCTTATGCACCAATCAGGCCATAACATTAAAACCATCTGCATAATATTTATGTAGATCCCCCCCCTGGGATCTGGCATCAAGATGTAACATCAGATCCTAATGATGGAATATATTTCACATATATTGCCATATTGTTCAATACAATTCATTTTTATTTGTGTAATACCTTTAAAAGTGGTCATTGTCACAGAGTTAGGAAATTGTCACAGGACATAAATTAGAAAAAATGTAAGGGAAAAAAGTATAATTTTTTTGTCTTGTACACAACCATACACAGTATGCAGTAAAATACTTGTACATCTGTCCGTGATCTAAAATGAAAAGATAGGATAGATTTCACTACAATAAAAGGAAAAGTGCACTAGAATAATGTAGTTCAACTAAAGATGGAATCTCCAATTAAACATAAATCAAAATTAAATAAGGAAAAATTATGTTTAAACGTTTTGGATTGACTGTACAAATCTACAAATTTGCAAATTTACAAAAGTTTAAATAAAATAGAATTAAAATGTAAATACTGTATATAACAAACAATATATATGAATTACATAGAACATGCTAAGTGTAATTGTATACTGAGCAGTAAAATAAAATACAACTATAGACGGATGAATTATAATTAATTATAATGAACTACAGTGTAATTCACTTCCCATTTTAATTTGTTTTTGAGGTCAGATCGGATTTGCATGCCATGACAGTTCACATTCGTGATTACAGATTGGTTTTAACTGACTTCTGAAATGGCACTCATGCACACATCAATATGTCTTTTCTCATGCCATCTGAGTTAACACACATTTTAGCACCTATTGATAGCACAGCTATGAAGTCCCTGTGCTGCCAGTCCTGACTGACATCAGCAAGTCCCCTACGCATGCAGGGGCAAAAATGTCACATGAATTCCAATCTACCCATTCTCATTCAAGTCATATGACTGCATATTGAATATATAGCTGATCTTAAGACCACATAGTGACTCATGTCTGATCTGAAAAACATTGCATTTGTGCATTCAGACAGCCTTGAAAAACAGATTTGTTTTACATTAAGGGAAAAAAAAAAACTAAATCACAATTGAGTGTGAGAGTGAACAACTTTGGTTTTCAGTTCAGATTTCCAGTGGCTCAGACTTGGTTGTCTAGCACCCTATAGATCCTACAGATATTCCACGATCATGGGATCATGTCAAAGTAACATCTACAAAACATTGCCCAGAATATCACACCGCGTCCCAGAGATTGCCTTCTTCCCATTGTACACCCTGTTACGATCACCAGTTATCGATGCACAAGCACTAGTCCATCCACATTATTTAAAAGAAATTAGATTTCATTAGATCATTCCACCTCCTTCCACAGATCCATGGCCAGTTCTGATGMTCACCTATCCATTAGATTCATTATTTGTAACGGACAGGGGTCAGCATGGGTGCTTTAACCAGTCTTCAGCTATGCAGCCCCATACAATGCAAGCTATGATGCAATGTGTGTTCTGATACCTTTCCATCATTGGCAACATCATTATTACCAGTTCACCAGTTGAAATGTTCAGCCATGTTGGTATGTACTAGCCATTGCATACCAGGAGCAAACTACAAGAGTTGTTTTGGAGATAATTTCACCCAGAGTGTTGGCCATTACAAATTGGCCCCCGTCACTCAGATCCTTACGTTTCCCCATTTTTCACACTTCACATATCAAATGTCAAATGTTTACTGTTCACTTGCTGCCTAATATATCCCAGCCCTTGACAGGTTCCATTGTGACAATAGAATCAATGTTATACACTTCATCGGTCAGTGGTTTTAATATTAAGGCTGATCAGCGTACGTTGSCTAGTAACATGTCCCRTAGTTAACCGTTTCATCTTTCCTTGCATTTTCTTAGTTGAAAGTGCAACTCTTGGTGGGGTCACGCATTTAGCGCTGCAAATGATTTCGAGACTTTAGTTTCATTCAATTAAGTCTCTCAGCCACAAACTTCGGCACAGAGGCTGTAATATCGATTTGTATGATGCATTGAGGGTGCGAGAGGTAATGGACCAGGGAAGCTTAAAGAATCAGTATTGAACTGTGCAGGGAAAATAGAAAAAGCATGATCATCCTCAGTAATGGTATAAATAAGAGATCGGGTCATATAGACCAAASAGAACAGAAAACATTTGGCTAAGAAGAATGTAGATTGACACTTAAGATGCAATAACACTTTTTTTTTAGAGATATAACTGTACTTTACCCATAATGTCATATTATTATTATAATTACTTACAGTATAGATGCATTCCCAGTGTGTTGTGTAGTAGTAGCAAGGAATTAATCCTTCCAAAACGCTTCATCGTATGTGCATTTTAATCAACAAACATATTTCTTTATTAAATGTTCACCATACAAGTTCCTGTCACAGATGTTGACATATTACATAGAACATAGTGTGTTAGAGATGCGGTTCTAAATTGACATGAATTAACATTGACCAAATATAAACAAGAACATAACTTTTCTCTGTTTTAAATTTATATATAATTTAGTTACTGTTTTTCATCACATAGAATCAAAAAACATATTAATTACCCAAGATCTTGGTACCCCAATGTGCATGTTATATCAAACTAATAAAAATTATTGATCTAACATTGACTCTTTGTTACTTGCGACACCCCGCTTCATATTACTCATGTTTGCAATAAAACGATCAACGCCAGCTGGCTGCATGCAGGCTTCAGATGTCTTATATAATTATTACAGTATAATAGCAATTTCTGGAGCCTTGTTCATCCGGAGCTTGTTTACCAGACACTCTTTCAGTCTGTGTGAGCTTGATGTTCTCCCTTTCAGAGCTTTGCGTCATGCTCTGGCCTCAGAGCTCTAATGCATCTGTAGACGGGGCTGATCCATCCTACAGCATTAGCAGTCGAGTAATAAGCCCTCTCCCAGGGTGGAAGCCCAATGATCTGCGAACTGATCAGAAAAGTGATGCGAACAAGCAGCATCCAGCGTGGAGGAAATGTCATCAGGAGAGATAATGATGTAAAAAAAGAAGAAGATAGATTTTTTGTTTGTTTTCTTTTAATACCCCTACCTTCAGCTGACTTCTGAATGCTGAGGAATGGATGTGCTAATCATACCTTGGTGAAATTACGGGAAATGGTGGCACTGGAAGTGAGTGTTTAACCTTATGTTTATGTAAAGGTAACATCAACTTGATATTCATTTTGAGGCATAAAATGGCAAACTTGGGAATATGATGATGAAGTTTTACTCATGTCTACAGCGGTATCCCAACGCAAAAGTTATGATTATAATGTCATTTCYGCATGGTTCTACTTGCTTACTTGTGTGGTAACTAGCTCAACGTTGTTCTTGACATTGCTTTTAGTGCCAGGAACTCCCATAAACGGTTCACTGCAGCCAATTTACTTACTGTTTACTTTATGGCTCATTTAACTCACAGCAAACGCCAGAGCCTCCCAGCAGGATTGCTTCTCCTCTTTTCAAAAGGCAGAAGTATTGTGTAGCATAGCGGAGCTGCAAGGCCACCTCTACTGCAACGCGCTCCGGTGCGCAGGAGCAGTAACTTTCTGTGGTCAATAATGAGTCATCCTGATATAAAGCCCGGCGCTGATAATTCTCAGCGAGAGGTGACGGCACTTCCCCCCAGCTGAAATTACTTTCGGAATGCCTCCATGGCCTCTGGCCTTAGGGACTGCACTTATAAACTTGTTTTGCTTCTGTGGTTCCTCATAGTACAGCTTTGCCGTTCTATGTATTCTGGCAGGCAGCGGTAGTTTGTTTTGGGCTAAACAAGGCTCACTGTGAAAGAATGAGAGATCAGCAAGTTGAGACTGTCTTGGAATCCAGACTCAAAAGCCCTCTGTAGCARAAGACAGTTGTAGGTGGCCTCTGGTGATCCTGGAATTCCACTGGGTAGATGGAAAGTTTTGCTTTCAGGGCTGGGTTGTTAAACAAGCCTCAAGCACAAAAGATCAGTGACAGGAATTTGCGCGTCACCCATTCACTGGCTGTAGTGACCCATCCTTTCGCCCAGAGGGCATGTAAGGGAGAAAGACTTAGAAAGACTGATGGGAGGGGGTCAGTAGGATTCCTGGCAACTTTCCCACAGCCTGAGGTGAAAAAGGTGACCGAGGACCCCAACGCTGCCAAACGGCTGTTTACGCTRCAAATGACACTAATGAATTTGAATGCAGATTGAGAAAGATCACAGGGGACATGACATAGGTGGAGTTCTTGAGTGCCTTGATCTTGTAACGGCCCAGTGCTTTATCCATGCAAATGTTGGTCAAAGCTTTCTAGGGCTATTTTTGTACTTGAGCCAAAATGCTTAATTCAGTCATTTATTTSTCTACAGTAACCACTTAATCCTGGTTAGGTTCACATTGGATCCAGAGCCTATGCTGGAAACAGTGGTGCAAGGTTGGAATACACCCTGGATGGAATGCCAGTCTACTACAGGGCACCGTGCGCATATTCATTTGTACTTAGATGACATTAGACCTTTTGAGTCACCGAATTAAATCCACCTATTAGAAAAATTTTGGGAGGTGGGAGGTGGGAGGAAATTTGGCAACCCAGACCAAATCYGAATAGATATGGGGAGAACATGGTAATTCAACATGGACTATATCCTGAGCTCAGGGTCAAACACTGAATCTTGGAGCTGTAAGGTGGCAAACGTAGTGCCATGATCCAGTAATACTAACCATGATCTCTTGTCTTCAGGAAGTATTTTAACCTGGTCAGGTTTGCAGTGAATCCAGTGTCCATCCATTAGCTATTTTTGCATATTCATTTATACARTACTAATCACCGATTAAGAGTAGGCGGTATGCTTTCTGGCAGGTGTTACTGTAAGTAGGTGAGAAAAAAAAACAGAATTTTAAGTAAATAGTAATATAACACAGATGTTGATTCTAAMTAAGGATCAAAGCCTGGACACTGGAGTTCTGAGGTGGTGACAATACTCAATGTGGTGCATAATCATTTTGCTTTGGTTGCAAGACTGTACAAAATGTGTTTCTTTCAGGACACAGGCTTAATATGAGGTGATTTTTGGACTTTTCCCTTATACAAATATATGTCTGGCCAGTCCAGATGTTCACTTAGTGACTCGTTGTAGTTAGCGATGAATGACATCATAGTACTGTCTGCCCTGCACCTGAGTACAGCTATTCTTTTTTTATGTGTTCAGGATGCGATGTGATGATAGATACAAGGTAAATGAGGTGTGTGTGTGTGTGTGTGTGTGTGTGTGTGTGTGTGTGTGTGTGTGTGTGTGTGTGTGCGTGTGCGTGTGTGCGTGTGTGTGTGTGCATGAGGTAGCATGTGTTACAGAAGTAATCAGGCAGATTAGTGGCCATTGTTTCCCTGCTGTTTACCCACCTGCTTCCTGGGCTGCTTTTCAATAACCATCTCAGTTGGTGCTGCCTCAAAGTGGCTCCTTTGACTTTTGCAACTTCTCAAAGTGCTGGTCTACAGTTCTAACTTATAGCATGAAATAATGCTGACCTAGTGTGTCACAGGTGTTCCATCCAYACCCCACAACTTACAGCATGTCCAAAACCTTTGTATACTCTGTTTTACAAGCTTGAGGGTTGGACTTTTTGTCCACTGTGGTTCTGTGCAATGCACTGCAACAAACTTTTAAGCATTGTAGCTTTTTTTTGCTACAAGAATGTCAATGGAAAGAAAGTTCAGTAACTATTAGTTGTAAAGTTGGCTTTTAAAACAATTTACAGTGAGTACAGGAGGTCACTTAAACAGCAGTTTTAATGAAATGATGTGGATGATTCTACGATTATGTTGACATTTATACCTGGGCTTTAAATTGAATAATTTCTTTTTTTATTTATAGAAATTTACTCAAAAAWATATATATATAATGAACAAAAATAAAAAATATATATTAGCCTGCCATAGGCCATAATTTTGCTCTTTTTTTCAGTTTCTTTTGGGAAATATTTTCATTTTGCTCTAAAATAAATTACAAGGTTGAAAGTAATATTGAAAAAGTTAAAAACTAAATAATTTATATGAATTACTTTTTAATACATAATTAAAAATGACATAGATAGATATACATGTAATTTATTGATCTCTGAGTAAATTCTAAATTTTTTATTGATTGATTATTTTTTAAATTACTTTATATAGTACTACTGCTGTACTTGAGTATGATTTTAAAAAAGACAAATGAATGAGAGAACGCCATTTGTAATCTTAAGGAAATTATGATCATTCCACATTCCCACTGAATGAGAATAATCTACATATGTTATAAAGGTTGAGGTGTTCAATAGGAGGTTGAAGTGTTCAATATTGAGTAAATGGTGTGGGAGTAATGTAAAATGTGCATTTATTTTTTATAGTGTATAATGGGTGACTCACAGAAAATTATGTTTCAAAYGTAAGGTGTTAAGTGGGTTTACACACTAATGCAAAAATTGTAAAGTTAATAAATAAATCAATCAATCAAATTTTGTAGTAGTTATATAGAAAGGTGTAGTTATGGTGGGCTGCAACATTCATGTTAATCCCAAACCTTCAATAATCTCGAACAATAGATTGTTGTGAAGGACACTTTATATTTATTATTGAAAATCCCAAATAGTGGACTCACCCATGAATCCTTTACCTACTGTTAATATCTGTATAGGAAGCATTATCTGTTCAATCCAAATAATGAGTTTATATAAACAGATCTGAAAAACAATGATAGACCACTGCAAAATAATCAGTTTCTTATGTTTTTATCTTATAGGTGCATGTATTGGTTTTGTTTTTTTTGTTTTTTGCGAATTGCTGACAATATTTCTCCTAAATTCAAAATAAACCAATTGTTATTTAGAGTGTATATTTAAAGGAAATGAACACATCACAACACATCAAAATCATGCAGTATTTGCAGAGCTTTAAWAAKTTGAATAAAACAAAATGCAAATAATTTGTAAGCAAATTGTGTTAATGCTTTGGCTAAATAACATTAAGAAATCAGTATTTGGTGGAATAACCCCAATTTGCAATTACAGCTTTCATGTGTTTTGGCTCTCCGCCAGTTTTTCACATTGCTGTTGGGCAACTTTATGACACTCTTTAAACAAAATAAAGCAAACAGTTTAGCGTTGCTTGGTTTGTGACCATCTATCTTCCTCTTGATGACTTTCCAGAAGTTTTCTGGAGTAAACTACAGTGGTCTCCAGAGCTGTATATGAGTTTATTACACTACAAGCACACACTCATTACCAATTCATGTAAGCATAAAACCACCATGCTGAAACCAATCTTGTTCATACTGCCTCAGAACAATTTGCTATCATATGTTCATCCTGTGCATCCATTCTGGACTAACCAAACTACTGGCAAATGTATATGTCTATGGTGTTGATTAATTTGTTGTATCTATAGAAATTTTATTCATTCATTTATTTATTTATTTATTTTGTGTGTTTTTTTGTTTAACAATTTTATGCAATATTACAYTGTTACTGTGACTCTTAATGGTTGCACAGGGGCTTTGCACTTCCAGAGTCGATGGTTTGAGGTTCGCTTTTCGTGGATTTTGTATGTTTCCGCCATGATCTTTGGGCTTCCTCCAGGTACTTTGTTTTCCTCCCACAGTCCAAAGACATGCAGATTAGCCTAATTGGTGTTTCCACAATGCCTGTAATGTGAGTAAGTGCAYGCGTKCTTGTGCCCTGCGATGGACTAGCACCCCATCCAGGGTGCCCCTGCCTAGTGCCCCAAGTCCRCTCTGATTGGTTCCAGGCCTCCCATATCCCTGTACAAGAGTATACAAGGTATACAAAATGAGTGAGTCAGCGTCGTTTAACTGGGTAAACTGTATAATCATATAATCATAGGTTTATTTAATATTTATAGATGCAGTTTGGGAGAGAGTAGCAGCACTACTAGCATGTTGTGCTGTAGAGTGCTGCTACACCCTTATATGTTGTTTTTATATAAGAGAAGCATCTATAGCGTGTTATCTCCTACACATTTTCACTGTTAAGTCTCACTGTTGTTGCTTAACTCAAGGGGCCAGCATTTGATTCTAAATTTCAATTAATTTTGCCCCCATTAAAATGAAATGTATATGCCAATGGGCTATGGTGAACTATGGTGGATAGAATCCTGTCCATGGTGTATTCCTGCTTTCCACTCAAGGGTAGGCTACAGATGTATCACACATTGTATCAATAATCTGTGTGTGTGCGCGTGCCCTGCAATGGGCTGGCACCCTTTACTGGCAGTGGATACAGCCCCCCCCACAACCCTATACAGGATAAGCAGTACAGACAATAAGTGAGTGATTTAAAATCTGAATATTACAACCTCATTTCAARTGTAACATTAGACTCGAATTATGCCACTCCATATATAATATATGATGATATTTATGCAGAATTAACCTGGTCTCCTGCTGTTAATTGTTTCTTATGGCCTGTAGACTACTCTTGACTTGTCTAGGATGTCATTTGAGTGCTTTAGGATCTCATTTGCTTGAAAATGCATGTGATCGACTACCCACCGTGATATGAGAAATATGTTAATAAATGTGCTGCGTATGATTTTCTGATGCAACACCAAGAAAGCAGGAAAAAGAAAACCACCTACCTCAACATAATGCTACTATATTGTTTAAAAACCATACATCATGGTATAGCATGGAATATTCAATTTTTAAAGAGAGTTTCTAATTTGTTTAAGGCTAGGGTACATGATGTACAACAACTGCTCTTATGAAACTTGAAAGAAGTAGTGTATAATGGGGTGTTATGATTTATAATTGGATATTCTTTATGTTGCCAAAAAGTTATGTATAAGTACAGCACCTCATGCGATTTTTGAATATTGTTCTACTTTTAAAGAATTCGAGATTCAAGGTTTGAWCCWGAGTTTGGAYGAGAGCTCGGAGTTTGATTTTAGGGTTTTGACAGTATACGATCAAATCTTGTTGGATATACAGAAGGAAATTGTGTTTATGTTAAAACCAGAATAAATAAAAAGGTATTAAAATAACCCCATAAAAGAATGACATCCTTAGACACAGTAGACACTGCTGAAGTCATGGTTCTTGCACAAACAAGCATTTTGCCATTCTGGTGTACCATTTCAATCAAGTGTTGTTTTCRCATTTGTGCTTCTCTCTACTGAAGCAGTTATAGCTGTAGCCTTTAGATCCCCTCTGCTGATTCATGACATTTACGATTCAATTATGTGACACAAGTACTTTACAGCGGTGAAATAATTTTTTTTCACATATCACAGTTAGGAAGCTGGGGTCAGAGCACAGCCAGAACACAGCGCCCCTGGAGCAGATAGGGTTGAAGGGCCTTGCTCAAAGGCTCAACAGTGGTGGCTTGGAGGTGCTGGCTCTTGAACCTCTGACCTTCTGAACAGTAAACCAGAGCTTTAACCGTTCAAGCCACCTCAACTCCAATAAAACAATACTCTTCATTTCTCAAATTATGTTTTCAATTCCAAGTTCACAAACCAGCACAAGATGCTGCAAATTTATCTGAAAATTACTCTTTGAGTTTGTTGAGACTGCCAGCCCCAATCAGACTTTTACCATATTCAGACTGGAATGGAGAACAACAGTCCCTGGACAGAGGGTAAAGTGAAAAGTGATGAGCAAGAAGGGGTATTCAGACAAACATGGCATTACCAAAAAAAAGCCATGGCTTTACCAGAGCAACCAATGCAGATAGGTTGAGAATATGTCGATGCAATTGCGGGTAATGTGGATGGGTGGATAGATGGATGGATGGATGAATGGATAGAACTAAGAATAAAAGCAATGACACAGTAATCAGAAAATCGGAAATTCAGTGATCAATTGTTCAGCAATCAGACAGAAATCTACGGACAGGAACTGGGTCAAAACCATAGTAGCAATCAGACAAATAGTGCTTGATATCGACTGCTTCAAACAAAACCGGGTGTAGACTTTACAATCAGTGAGTCCTTAAATAGCATCTCTGTGAATGCATTTGTAATAGAGTTCAGGTGTGTGAATCAGTAGTAAGGCAAACTTGAGCAAGGTAGTAGTGAGATCATTGTGTCCATTGTGGCCATGTTTGTAGGYTGCGCTACATTCTGGGAAATGGATTGAGAAAAGTGATTGAGTTATTATAATTAAATCCTTACATACAAAACAAAAGATTCTTCCCCCCMAAAAAATCACAAATACTGTATATATAGGTGTGACTACATTTACTTGAACATGCACAAACCATGGTTTTAAAATGAACCATGTAAAGCTTTTAAGCAATAGTAGACTAGTGTTCAATAAGCAGTGAGCAAATTTTATACAAGAACTTATAAAAATATCTTTTTAAGAAGGATCAAGTTATTGATCTGCATCAAGAAAAGCAAAAAAGGTAACATTAGAATTGGGTTAAGAACTGTCCAACATATGAAGGATTGAACCTTGAAGGATAATGCTCAGCTCATCAACTTCACAGAACAAGTATGGTTAGGAAAAAAGATTTAAGTTTTTTAAGGGAGCATAAAGATTGGACTTTGGAACAATGGAAGACGCTCATGTGGTCTGCTGAACTCAGATTGACCCTATTCCAGTGCATTGGGTGCGTCAGAGTAAGAAGTGATGCACCCATAATGCACAGTGCCCACTGTACAAGCCTCTGGAAGAAGCGTTATGGTCTGGGGTTGCTTCAGTTGGTCACGTCTAGACTCTGCAATGTTATGCGGCAATAAAATGAAGTCAGCTGATGACCTGAATGTACTGAATGACCAGGGTCTCACCGCTATGGAGTTTTCCATAGGCATATTCCAGAACTCAAACTGTGAAAAGTGGTTCTGCGTTCCTGAGGAATAATTTTCACACATGAATTAACCACCACATAATCATAATCCATGCACCATAATCAAAGCTAAAGGTCAAAGTTGATATTAGAGTGTATGCCACGTTTTATTTTATTTTTAGCCAGGAATTGTATATTATGTTGTTTTATAGTATATTCATCCAACCATTGTCTATTCACTTTACACAAGTATAACTAATATTACATTTTATTTATTACCATCTTGACTAAAAAAAATAATACAATGAACAAAAACAACAGTAATTACGTAATCATATAAGTATCATAAGGACACAAACATTTGCATTCAATTGCAAACTTTTTTTACACTTCTCACTTGTTTTCCACACACTGACTTATGCACACAAGTAACTTATGTAAGTTTACATAATTTATAATAATAATAAAAAACTAACTCAAACAACATTTGACCTTGAATAACTTATCTGTAAAAAAAAAAAAAGAAGAAGAAAAAGGTTGAAATGCATAAATTTAACTTCATTTCAGGAAACGTGCAGGGAGTGTTATGAAACCGAAAAAATTCCATGCATAACATCTTCGGGAACGTTGCACGTATCTGCGAAGTAATGCATGCTGATAAGAACGCTGATAATCAGCGCTAATTCTAATGCGCCCATGAGATTATTGAACAACTTGAGCAGTCCAGAAGGTCAAACTGAATGTATAGTGTACTCTTATTGATTACTTAGACTTTTGTCTCATTGATTGTTTTTTTGCGAGCTTACTTACAGGAAACAAATAGCAAAAAGCCTTAACCGAATTTATGCTCAGCAATATATTAAACTATTTCCACAAATAATATTAATAAAATACTTACTTTGTATGTAATGAAACGAGTGACTTCTGTGTCCTGAAACTAATAAAACGTGGATGGCTGGAAGCAAGTTCCAACTGCGAGAGTGTTGGATTTGTATTTTTACCTCACACTGTGTGTGTATGTGTGTGAGTCCTCCCACAGTGCAGAAATAATATCTAGACTTAATTCCATATGGACCGCTGAAGATAGAACAGCTGAAGAAGTGATCACGTCTCATATAGCGTAATCTGGTTATTCTGTCTGTCTTGGACAGGGTTCAAGTTTTTGAGTAAAGCATCCAGCTACAGTATATTACAATGAGCAGTTAACTACATACTGTATTTTTACAGTAAAAAAATGGCATTATCAGAATTATAATCCATAATCTTATTAGCTATATACAGTACAAACATTTACATGCAATAGGAATCTTTCCTTTTTTTCTCTTTTTTTTGTGGTGTTTGTCCACAATATGATTCATTCAACACAGTTTACAGTACATATTACACACTGACGGCATGACACAATTATCATCTTAATATACAAATATACACATATTGCAGCTTAAACAAAGGGGGTATTCATTCGTATTTACTGAAAATRTTCCCTATGTGTTCCAATTCATTAATATTTMCTGAAATGTTCCTGCTGTTGATGAAGTATGTGCACACACCTACGAGTTGCCACATGTTTTTTTGTTCTTTCATTCTTTCTTGCAATTTTTCAGAGTTGACTTAAAAGAGCAAAAACAAAGCATCACAACAAGTGGCACCAGCAGCAGTAATGCTGTACCCATTGTGCATATATAATTTTTGTAATCATTTTGGTGAGTTTTTACGTCACTGGCGTCTGGCAACTTTTTAGCAATTAGCTTGTCTTGTGTGTTAGCAGGCAAATAAGTAGCCCAAAAGAAAGAGCAGAGAAAAGAAAACAACAGAGCATTTTTAAAGCTTTTTAAAATAGAAAGTGACCTGGTGTATGCACTGGAGATTCTGTCATAAGCAAAAGTAGCACACGGTCTGGCCTTTGAAATGCATGAGGTAGAGTAAACAGAGTTTTATGGTGCTGTTTTAACATATCGGTCACATGAAACATACTTGAATGAATGTGTATCGCTCTTGCTCGATGATGTGTGTGACAATAAAGTTATGTACAGTATCAAATGCGGATCTTGTGTATACTAGGAAAAATGAACCTGCCAATACCCCTGATTTCAACAATTAAAAAAAGAAAAACATGGTAACAATCTTTTTTTTTTTTTTTTTACTTTTTTTTTGTTTGTTTTCTTAAATGAGGGTTGATTATTATTATTATTTTATTATTGTTATTTTTATTCAAAATGATCAAAGACATGTGACATGGTGGCTAAGTGGTTAGCAGTGTGGCTTTGCACCTCCAGGTTTGAGGGTTTGAGTCCCACTACTAGTCTGTGTGCGTAGAGTTTGCATCTTTTCTCTGTGCTTGGTGGGTCCCCCCTGGGTACTCCAGTTTCCTCACAAGGTCCAAAGACAATTAGATTAGCCTAATTGACATTAGTGAGTATTGAGTCGGTGTGTGCTTGATTTGGCATCAAATGTGATGGATTGGCACTCCAACCAGGATGAACTCCGCCTAGTGTCCTGAATCCCCTAGGATACTGTATACTCATACTCGTATAGTGGTTCAGTAGAATCCATGAAAATGGTGTAAGGACATTCTAACTATATATATATCAGCATAAATAAAGAAACAAAAGTCAGAGAATTAGCTTTTTTTTCTTACAGTGATCTGCAGAAATTTCAGCTGATGCAACTTCTTGTTAAACTGGGGGAATATTCCGGATATTACATAAGGATAACAGGGTTTGAGCGAATATAGTAGGAAACTAAAATTAACATTTTACAAGACCTATAGTATAATCGGGTACTCATGAAAAAGGATGATTCATCCATAACATGTTAAACGGATTTACACGTTCGTATTATAATATTTTTATTTACCTATCTGATCCATGCATATACAGTAGGTTGTTTTAAAGGACACTTTTATTGACCTGTGTTTAAAACGTATCTTATCTTGACTTTACATAAATATTTGTAAAACATCTTATCAGTGAGAACCAAATGGCATCCCCAAACAACTTCATTTCCTTTCTGCTTTAACATCATTCTTCAACTTGACAGCAGATCGTCTTTATTCCCAATCTGGACGCCTATAAACTATGCAGTCTCTTGAGTAGAATCCCAAGGAGCTTGCATTGCTGTTGCTTTTCAGCCATTTCCATCATTTTAATACCTTAAGTGCAAAAACAAATAGGATTTGAAGCCCCGTGAACACGAAGGCTCTTGGGGACATTGCTTTGTCCTTTTAAATTAAACACACTTCAGTGGATTTTCTCCAACCTGTAACAGTACTGAGCTGCATGACATATAGGCTACCTCTCATCTCATGAATTAATGTTTAATAATCTAAATCAACCAGGCCAGTGTCTGAGTTCTGCACGGGTAACTGCAAAGTTCTGACTTTAAATCCCTAAGATGTTTAGCTGACATTAACTTGTAAGCTGATTCTGAAAGTATATGTTACACATAATTTATGTACTCACTCACTCATGTCTATACCTCCTCATCCTGTATCCAGGGTCGTGGGGAGCCTGGAGCCTATCCCAGGAGACTTTGGGCACTAGACCCCCTGTCTAGACGAGACACTAGACACCCTGGACGGGATGCCAATCCATTGCATGGCACAGACATGTACACAAAATCACAAGGTCATTCACACACTACGGTCAATTTGGGAATGCCAGTTAGGCTAATCTGCATGTCTTTGGACTGTGGGAGGAAACTGGAATACCCTGATAAAAACCACCAAGCATAGGGAGAACATGCAAGCCCACCTAAATTGTTGTTTTTAAAATGGCTATTCATTTATTCACTTCACTTCACATCAAAGACTTAATCTAACCTGATCAGGTCACATGACTGCTTGCATGTTTTTGATAATGAGCCCTAGTATTTATAGGAGGGGCATTCAAGCCAAATCAGTACATGTGACAAAATTTCTTGTGAATGAAGGCGTAGAACCGATTGACATTTACAGAAGACTTCAAACAGTAAAATATTTGAGTGGTGCAAACGTTTTAAAAAAAGCCACAGGTCAATTCAATTCCAGAAATGGTGAAGAACTCATTATAGCTGTTAGCAAGTGCCTGATCCTTTTGAAAATCGTCTGTGGGACCTGTACACACAATCATTTATGAACACCACTTGCACGTTACACATCCCTCTCCACATTTCTCGTACAGTCCTGACCTCCACACTGGCCCATTAAAGGAGTTCCTGGGAGGCTAGTGTTTCAGATGTGAAGCAGGCAGTCTGATCATCAGTCTCATTATCTACCTTGATGGTAATCAAGCACTAGTGAAAGTCTGCGATAAGTGCATTAGTATAGCAGGGGATTATATAGAAACATAAAGATAGATTTAACTCTCATAACAGTTCCGTTACTGTATGCGATCAAAAGTCCCGGTTTGACTTGAAGACGCCTCATACTGTAGCATGTCTTGTACAGCACTCATTTCCTAGCTTTTGTCTTACTTTGTTGGTTGTTGTCAAATGTTTCCCTTTAGTCTGTGAATGTTTTTGTCATTAACCCATTGTTCATGTTTATGCTTTTAAGCCTTACAGTGTCACTATAGCTCATGTTTTATGCGAATTAAAAATTATGTTTTGACAGCTATAAACAGCCATTACTTCACCATCCTTTTATTTTCCTGAAGCAAAAAAAAATTTAAAAATTGCAGCCTGTTATTTTACCAGGAAGCGCATCTTATCTRTCTTGACAACTTGCCCATTGAGGTAAACTTATTTACTGTTTACAGACCATATCAATGATTATACTTTTTAGAATCCATTTAATATTAGTCTCATGCGACACATTGGCCTACTTTTTTGCATTTGATACTTATGTCTCTGACAAACATTTACCTGCTTGTATTTGATGTAAATTACTTTGGATAAAAGTACCTTGCAAATGAGTATAAAAGTATAAAATTGCTGAGTGGAAAATCACTGAATTATTGATCGCTGCTGCCCATTAGATAACATCATCTAGGTTACAGGCAGCAAGCATGTTAAAAAAAAACATCACAGGTCCAGTCAAAGTAAGTCTTAGAATTCAGCCTTAGATTTTTCACTTGTGTCGTTTTTCATCTTATAGCTGCTTCAGGAATCCTACATCAATCAACTGTCTACACTTTGAGATAATATATCTTGTAACTAGGATCTTATGAACAGTTGAGGAAAGTTGACCTTATTAAAGGGTATCCTTATTGACCTATCGTCACCAGGGCTTTCTTTAAGATGGCCAGTTTCATACCCAGCAATATCGATCGCTAAGATAGGAGTCTTGGGAATCGACCTGCATGTTGGAGAGTGAGAGTGAGTGCTTTATCTGTAGAAACAGGGTTTCAGATACTTGAGTTGATTGACGTGTTTGTGTTGTATGGCACTTCTACGCTAACCAATTTTGCCACTTTTCAGGCTGGGCTGATCTACTGCTGTTTTTTTCTGTTTCTCATCGTAGAGGAGCATGTTTATACCTTTTAGCTTCAGATACAAAACCTCTTACAAAGCATTTGTCTTTTTCATCACACTAAAACTGGAGATCAGATGTAATTTCTCAGATCGTTTCTCAGAAGGCATTAAGGGTTGCTTGCAGAATAGGGTATTTTTATATGTGTGCATTTATTTTTATAAGATATAGTACAGTGCAAAGGTCTTGAGTCTCCCCTTCATTTCTTCATATTTTCCTCCAAAGAGCCAGACCTTCTTGTATTTTTAATGTACACTTCTCCAGGCTTCCTAAAGGAAAAAAGGGCTACTTTTCAGACTCATTTTCAGTCCAGTACCTGTAACTGACCAGTTTCAGAGGAATGTGCCATACAGTGACCTATGAATCAATAAAGAATGAAAAAAAAAAAGAAGGTATGAACCAGTGCAGAAACAGGTGCAGATGATGGCAAGTGACAGATTATCAGACCTGTGATTATCAGACCTGGTGATGYTGAATGCTGAGTGGTTGGAACAGACAAGAGGGGAAATGAGGTTGCTGTTAAGGTTATTACATAAATTGATTTTTTAATATTGTATCTTTATGCTCTTTGCAGCCTGTCACAGTAAAACATTTTTTTTATTATGTGCTTTAATCAACAGCACATGTTTTAATGTCATTGATTTAGGTGGCTAAGGTGCTAGAATGTTGATTTCAGTATCTGAGGAGCAGGGTTCCAGCCCTGCCCTTGGTGGGTTGCCACACCGCATACTACATAGCCACTACATGGATAGTGCTGTTAAATGGGAAAATGGGAGGGTTGCATCAGTAAGGACATCCAGCGTAAAACCTGTGCCAAGGTAAATGTGGATTGGAGGAGTCGCTGTGGTGGCCCCTTCATGGACAGAAGTATGATGGCCAGCTGCATCCTGTTTCTTAGTTATTTCATTTTCAATCCCCTTGATAAAATGCATGGAGTTGATTCCAAGTTTTGAATTTGAATATAGTGGCAGTACATGTGAACTCTCAATACACAGTCCAAAGCCATCATAATGCTAAAAAAAAGACAAAAAACCAAGAGCATAAAGCCACAGAAGACAAATAAAGTAATACCAGACTGCAATGATAGCAGAATTATTTTATTGGTAAATTCCTTCATTGGAAAGGCCTAGTCAAAGTCCGGACTGATTGAGAAGCTCCTAATGTGAGAAAAAAAAACCAATGTGGCTGAACTAAAAGAATTCTGCTACGACAAGTGGGCCAAAATTTCTCCAAGGCGATGAAAGTCTCATTGGCAGTTCACAAACTCTTGATTACAGTTGTTGCCGCCAAGGGTGACACAACCAGTTATTAGGTTTAGGAGCAATTGCTTTTCACATAGGGCCAGGTTGGTTTGGACTGCTTTTTTCACATAATAAATGAAATCGTAATTTAAAAACTGCATTTTGTTTTTGTTGTTATCTTTGTGTAATATTAACATTTGTTTGATGATCTGCATCATTTAAGCGTGACAAATATGCAAAAAAATAATAAAAAATCAGTTAATAATTTTTCCACAGCACTGAATACAAATCAAGAAATCTCTGGAGGTGGTATGTGTTCGTGTCATTGTTAAAGTCTACAATCAAGAGATGCCTTTGTTAATGTAAAAAATAAAATTTGCTTCAGACCACATCAAACATCTGTCAAACGTGGTAGAGACAGTGTGATGGTATGGTTATGTATGGAGCTAATGGAGCTAAATCACTGGTGATTATTGATGATGTGACTGCAGATAGAGGTATCAGGATGTATACTAGGGCTACACTTCCTGCTCTGATTTAATCGATTGTAGCAAAAGTGGAAGGACAGCATTTCACGATACAGTTGCAAAATGGTCCAAAAACACAACACAAAAGCAATCCAAGTCAAAGAAATGGAATATTGTTAAAGGGCCAAGTCATTCACCTAACCTCAACCCAATTGAGCTGCTTGTCACTTACTGAAGTCTAAACTAAAGACAGAAAAACCCACAAACAAGTAGCAAATTAGGCTACYGTAAGTCCTGGCAAAGCATTTGAAGTGAGGAAACTAGGCATTAGGCCATGACTATTGGAAGATAAATTTGCATACAAATATTTTTTTTCCTTAAAAAAATCCAAGTATATTACAAATAATAATAATAATAATAA
>QMIH01001589.1:72372-89330 GCA_003987875.1 Clarias batrachus | reverse complement strand
GTGTGTGTGCGTGTGTGTGCGTGTGTGTGCGTGCGTGTGCGTGCGTGTGTGTGCGTGTGTGTGCGTGTGTGTGGAGGACTGGACGAGGTCCTAATTTTTGCATTAATGCAATCATTACAAAAAAATGACATTTGTAATTGTAATGTAATTTGTTATTAAGTACAGAATTGTTTTTCTACAAACCTGGATGTGTGTATCGCATAGTTATATAATCATACTCCATTCACAACATGGCATCCAAGTAGTAGAGAAGGACTGGAGTACGCTGGCTCTTATTTGAGCGTCAGGCAGACCAAGGTTGCAGGAAATATTAAAAATTCTAAAGCATTTTTTTTTCATTGTGCAGTTCAGGAAATATCTGGGGGAGGATCACTGATAAATGCACTACACTACTAAATACAGCAAGTACAGTAGCAGCAGTCTGATGTCTTATTTCTGATGTATGGCAAGCTCTACAATTAGAAAAAAAAACACATACACTTGTATATTCAGAGGCAGGCTGTAATAATCAGACAGTGTTTTTGAAGGGGAAAACAGTATGTAATTCAACTGTAATTGTCTCCGAGAACAGAGAAAACACATTGCATGGCCAATCTGAATAGAAGCTAAATCACACCTATAAAACAGGAAATTACCCCAACACTCCATGTACGTTTAATCCTGTTTAGCTAGGGCTATGGAGACATTATGCTTATGTTGTCTGCACAGAAGCACACTCAACATTGCCAAGATTGTGCTCAGGCATTACAATTTCATGATCCCATTTTAGTATCTTGTGGCCCCATTAAGAAACTGTCAGTGCACGATATGAAAGAATAAAATCCAAATTAATAAGATGCCTCTGGCAACCTCAAAGGTCTGAATTTCGTTGCAGATGATTTGCTAAACCCTGAAAATCAATTTAAGCAGCTACAACCCTAAATACGTGCAAAATTGTTTCAGTGTAACTTTCGGACTTGCTGACTCAAATATGTGATGTAACTCAAGGTTCAGAAAACACAATAATATGTTTAGAATGTGGGTTTTATCTATTTACGGCTGTCGTTATTGCGTTTCAGGCACTTGGATAATTCGAGGCCCCGCAGG
Organism: Clarias batrachus; assembly: GCA_003987875.1. Taxonomy (NCBI): domain Eukaryota; kingdom Metazoa; phylum Chordata; class Actinopteri; order Siluriformes; family Clariidae; genus Clarias; species Clarias batrachus. The sequence goes on along the minus strand of QMIH01001589.1, from coordinate 88,244 downwards.
AACGAAGAGGCAGCATCTCGGAAACCTAACCCTCAGACGCGATTTCCCGTTCCTGCAAACTACAGCGAAATTAACTGACTACCACAATTGTATCTTTCAAAGCACAGATTGGTTCAACAAGGCAATATCTCTTGGTATTTTGTATGTTAAGCTGTTTATGATTGTAAAAAGAAAAAAAGAAGGGGAAAAAAAAGACAGGAAGCTAAACAGCGGAACATTGACGCATCTGGTCTCAACACACACATGGAAACAGAAGTGATGCGAGGTCCCTGACTCTTCCCAGCACAGAAGTCTATTAACAAGAAAAAAAAAGAAACACTGGATAGGTGCGTACCCGCTGAACAAGGGAGGACAAATCATCTCAGTCTAATTGATCTTTAAGTACATAAACTCACAGACAGAACTCTTTTAAGAGATTAACACCTACATGTTGTTAAAAGGGAATGTGTTCCTATTGTTTTGTTCAGTTTTTTTGTTGATTTCAACTTAACACGTTGTCTTCTTTTCATTTAATTTCCATTGTGTTCATTTTCTTGCTAGTTCAGACCTACTGATTTCTTGTTCTCTGCTTGACTAAAATACAGGTTCTAAAAGTGTTACAGAGAATCACTGCGATATTTACTCACATCCCCAGCCTAGTAGCCGTGTTGGAGTCCACAGTGAGTGATCATACAGTATAGCAGTGTTCTTATGATGAGAAATAAATATGAGTGGCACTACATTTTATTTTATTTTTTTGGGTGTGGGAGGGGGTGGACGTTATAGTATTGTAAATATTAAACCTTACACACGAACAATCATAGGCTTCAAAATGAAGTGGTCTAGCAGTAAACCGAACAAAGCAATGTAACAACTGTATTTATAACCGAGTATATAGTGAGATTAAGACATCAACACACCACAAAGGAAGTCTTTGCACATGCTTAGCAAAGGCAGGAAAAGAGCTGTGTTTAAATGGGGTAGAAGTGTCGAACATAATCGCTTCAAGTAAGCTGGATTTCGTGTCACGACATAAGCCATGGCCTCTATAAAGGAGACCTCTCAGGCGAAGATGCAAAGCTAATATTAGCCCAGTGGCAGCTTTGGGGGGTCTGCAATAAAACCTTCGCAGTACCGATGTGTTAGCGAAATTCTCATAAAGCACTATCCCTAGTATAGTTTATCATTTTTAAACTGTTGGTTTTCTGCTATTAAAATGAGAAAAGGTGCCATAAATGATGTCAGTTTTGTTCAGATGGTAATCTACAGCCACCATAAACGCTGWCTAACAAAACAAACGGAAGCATTTTAGTGTCCGTAAGGTATCGGCGGTGCCTTCGGAAATAGAACAGCTCGTAATGTTACCTGCATGCCACAGAAGCTTCTCCTTTTTTTACGGGTAGGAAAGAGTTCCTGTGCACAATTATTCACTGCTTTCGACAGAGCTCGGCTAAATCTAGCTAATCAAGCACAAGATCCCGACCTTGTAAAAATCTTTAGGAGGAATCGCTATTGTCTTGTATACTAAAGCAGTCTCAACACTGTTTAACGAGATCGTTTATCCGCCGTCGTTCATCTCCTTACCCGGTAACGCGTCATATCTTATATTAGACGGTTATGAATACCTTATCAGTTTATAATTTGTGAATACAGCACTTATTTTGGGAACATTAACACAAAGTTGACGAGCTTTGCCTGTTTTTTTTTAACCAGATATACTTGACACGCCATTAACCTGACTTCACACTCTGATTCTAATTAGCGTCTATTAGTGTTTGTATGTGCTTATCTTTCATAGTCAGAGTTAGTAGTTTCTCATTAATTACAGGTGTCTTTTAAGGGAATGTGACCATTTAAATATTCATATGAAACTTATATAAATATCCTCCTTTTCTACTTTAATACCCAACTGTCTTGGCCATGATATGTTACTCATATAGAATGCAAAAATGATAGCAAAAAGCAATATCTTGCATATATACTCATTAAGAGATTCAAAGGATAAACCATAATCATTAAGCATCACATTTAACTCTTTTTCCTGACATAAATTCCAAAAAAAAAATAAAATAAAATAAAATCTGCCAATAGATCAAGACAAACCTATATTCAAGATATTTTACTGGCTAAGACATTGTCACAGTTTGCACCTATGGCAATAAAAAAGATTCAGGCAAGTGACAAGTGTAAGATTATTAAACTTGCCAAAAGGTATTTTTTACTAAGATTAAGCTTGAAATACTGTAGTTCTCATTTATTTATTGAAAAAAGCAAACTTGTGTGCCAGTWGGATAATAAAATTTCAACTTTGCAATTAATAAAAATGTCTAGTAAAATCGAACAATTAATTATAAGATACCGATGGTACCTTATGAGATAATATCTCCTTACCCGGCTTGTGTTTGGAGCACAGTGTTAGACTCGGAATGCTACACATTTCTATAAATATTAGTTATTATGGACRGCAAGGCGGTAGCACGTACAGTACAGTAAGAAGGATAGAATAAAAGAGCTGTCAGTTATATCAATTAATGTTGCTAATGTTGCAAAGTAACTACTGTATTCACTATTTATATGTAAGGCATAAATTCAGCAACACAATGTGAAGTTACTGTTCACCATCTCCTGAAGTGTTTCATTCCTTTTTACACCACTTGCCGAATATGTTATACATGTTATATACAAAAAAATATATAATATTTTTGACACAACCAAACTCACGATTTAAATTTAAATTAATGCTGTCGAACATCCACTGTAACTTTGGTTAAAGGAGTTAATGGTTAAAAAAATTATTCCAGTCATTGGGTTTTTTTTTTTTTTTTTTAAAGTTAAGAAAAAAAAAAGCAGCTTGTTTCCGAGAGCCTTTGCAGACGGCACTGCAATCAGACCCGCTGTTATACAAAAAATWAAAAAATGATCAGAAACACAAATCAGCAACTACCCAGCGCATAAAGATTGAAGCGTGTTTATTTTTACAAGCTATGAACGTCTAACGACGTACATGAACACTAGCATTAAATTTGTCCTCACCAATACGGAGAACATCCTTTGTCGTTATTTATGAGACACGTCTCTGCTTACAGGATCGTTATATAATTCTTACCAAACCCCTCAATCCTTCTGCATTTCAAAAGACTCTCGAGCTCACAGTGAAAGCGTTTGACTAAAGAACGCCAGGAATGAAGTAAACCCGAACAAAAGCCCGAGCAGCCCGTGCAGGTGTCTGAAGCGACACTTGGCCTCCTCTCATCTCAGCTCCTTCAYATCCTTCATAACTGTCCTGCTGCATGATTATACGCTTCTCTTCATCAAGTTGGAAAGAAGTTTAGAAGCTTGTGACATTTCCGCTGCTTTTTTGTATTTCTTTTTTTTTCCGAGACACTCGACGCACCGTTAATTTGACTCTRTGCGCTAATGATAGTTATCTACGCTTCCTTTGTTTTCTCTGAAGCTTTCGCAGCTTAACAATTCTTTGCTAAAATGATTTCCAGCAGGTCCCAGTGTTATTTGTTTGATCTCTGCATGGTCTGCTTATTATCACCTGCCTACTTAGAGTTCATCAGCACGTAAATATTTGGTGCAACTTTTCATCCCAGATTTAGCCTCGATTTTGAGTTGTTACTTAATTGAAAAAGTGTGGAAATGTGCTATGAATCTCATCTGTAATTGTTACTTCAAAAACAAAAGAAGTGTCTGTATCATMTTCCTTTGGTTTAACCTCATAGATTTGTTTGTGACAGACAAAGTGTTTAAAACTGAATTTTGGAGGTATTATTTAGAGACCCTGGAACCACCTGATATCATTCCCGACACTGTAAAAAAAAATTTTTTTTCTATTTATACTATTATTAATCTATTTATTGTATTTATTTTACACAGTAATGTCCTAACTAAAGTGTTCACTTACCAGCTCAGATTAATGAATCTCATCCCTCAAAAAAATATAAATAAATAATATTATCTGAGATTCTGAGATAGAAACTGAGAAGATCATTCGGCATGCAAGGAAAGAGATCACGATGATCGGTTTCTTTTGTAGCCCTGTAGCATTTCTCTTTACCTGCCAGGTGTGTTAAAAACGTTTGTTTTTTACCACTTTTTGCCTTGACGTTTTCCACTTTCCTTGCGTTTGTAATATAAACTCATAAGCCATGATAATATTCTTGCGTTACTTGAAGAAAATATGTTCGGTGTGGTCACTGATATTCCGTAGAAATGCACAGTATAACATCTCACTAAGGCAGAGTATTTATGCTGGTCCTGCTGTTTGCATCGCCACACTGTTCACACACACACACACACACACAAAGACACACAGAGACAAAGCCTCTTCTGCATGTTACTCTTGTAAATGTTCTTCTGTTTTTCTTCATAGCTCATTTTCAATGAGAAAGAGATGAAAATGACCAAAAAACAATAAACACACACAAAAAAGTTTGCATTGTTTCTTGAATGATCGAATGTGAAAGAATCAATCGAATTAATACTAATGTAAAGCATTCATAAGAAAATGTAAGAWCATATGGAATGGAAGCTTTTATGCAATGCAGCCAGACATGGAGYGGAGCCAATATTACAACAGTAAAGTGGATTATTTTTCAATAACAGCTCATCCTGAAGTCTTCTATTTCTGTTATACCATAGGCGAATACAAATCGAATCCAGCACACTCAACCATGCTCAAAGCAAATACGGGTATGCTTCAATTTTTGCCAGAAAATTTCAAAAGTCCATCTCATAGTGCTTGGATCATAAATAGAATTAAATAGAAATATATAACTTTACAGAAAATGTACAGTAAAAAATGAAATTGTAAACCATGTACGATAAAATTATAAAAAAATATATATACCAGTGTAAAAATTTTGTGTGTGGGTATATGAGCGATTCATACCTGCTGTTCTGCTGCTATGACTGAGAAAAGCAGGTGAATGTGTTTGTCAGCCTGTTCTCGCAAAGGTAATCCCCCATCCTGGGATAACAGAGTGTCATCATGACTTGAGAGATCCTCCATCAGAGACAAYGGCAGGGTTCATGTCAATATTAAAACCCTACGAAGGAATTACTTACTACGCCACATGATGTGAGAGTGTTGTTTTGTCTGGTAGCGATTTGTGTACATAAGATGTGTGTGGAAAGCTGTTGGTTAAATGATGCATACCTGTACGTACTATAACAGAGAGCTGTCATCATGTACAGTACCTAAAGTGAAGCTGAAGCTGGTAGAGCAGGAGGCTGACAATGCTGTGAACGGAAGGTTTTGTATTGCTTATAATTTTTCTTATTCAACGATCTTTACGGTTTAAAAGGTCTTGTGTGCTGCAAATTTCCACACTGTTTTTCCTTGAGCTAAGTTGCTGCCACTAGTTTCTGTTTGACTCACTACAAAATGAGGGCTATATCTTTAAACAGCATATAATTTATACCAAATTGCATACTTACTGCAAATATCCACAAACACAACYCTTCTGACAAAACTGTGGGAGATGGAGTTATAGGAGTTTTAGCTTTTTGAAGAAAAGAAAATCACAAGTCGCGGTATAGAGTTTGTGGCCTCGGTCATGCATGGATGTTTTTCTTAGAACTTATCTAATAATCGTTCACGGAAACCCCCGCAATTTCGCAGAAACTGTCCTCAGAAATTATTTTATGGCTTTTTCGTGGCAATATATAATTTTTCATGCATTTTAATGCTAAACTAATATAAGATTAATGTAATTTATGAATTTTGTGACGTGAATATWAATGTAAATTCAGATAAATGTACATATTAAATACATTTCATAGWTATGTTTAGAAAATATAACTATGAAAGCAACCGTAGAGGACAGCGTGGTTTGGGATGRTAAATTATTACTGTATTTACCCTACAGTACTTATACCAAAGAAAATGGTGGGTGGGTGTTTGAGTGGGTGGGTGGGTGAATGAGTGAGTGAGTGAGTGAATTAGGATGAGTTTGAAATGGAATTTAAGTGTTCTSAGTGTATGTTTGGGGGAATATTTTTTGTTTAGACTATAAAATAGGCATTTTTTAAACACAATCAAAATTTTGCACACCAATCAACCATAACGTTACAATGCAAAAAATGTGTTCTGTACTGTGTAGATTCCCCTTGTGTCCCTAGGCAGCGCCAGGCCTTGGACCATAACTCGACAAGACGACTTGGTGTGTGACATGGTGTCTGCMACCATAATGTCTTGATCACATTGAAACCTATGGGGTTTGGACACGGAGTCAGTGGTTTGCATGTTTGACCCTGTGGTGCACTKGTGTTCTGGTCCTTTTCTACCATAGCCAACATTGAAATTTTTCAGTGATGTGCTCTGTTCAGGCCAGACAGACTAGACCTTGGCCCCAGCAGCATGGATGATCCTTGAGCACCCAWGATTCTATCACCAGTTTACCGGTATACAATTGATAATTAATTAGAAAAAAGCTCCTCCTCATTCTCTCTGTTGGTCTTCAGGAAGCGAAAGTACTTCCCTGACTGCAACAGAGAGAAGAGTTCATTGTTGAGTTGACTGAGGTCCTTCACCATCCTCCTGGCCTTGGTCCATCACCAACTGCCATAGTAGATGATCAGTTGATCGCCCCACACTCTGGAAATCTAATCTGTCCTGTTTGGTGCTGTGTTCAAAGCAAGTTTTGATGTCTTTTGTCCAAGTCCACTATATGGTGCAGGTGTTAAAGTTCCTTAGACCCTTACATGGCAATTTATAGTCCAATGAGCTTCTAAAGTAATAAAGATGCTGACGGGCCTTCAACAAAGGCYAAAGACTTGAAGCAAATAAGTCTTTTTAATCCCTGTCTAAACAAGTCCAAATTTGTGTCCATGATAATCATACAGAATGTAAAGTCAAGACAATCTGCTTTAAGGTTGAACATGCTGAAGTATTCCTTTCATTAGAGATCTTAATTCTTGAATAAGCCTTCATTGATCAGTTTATTGATCACACTGGCCAATCTCTGGTAAACCAGCTTAGMATGCAGGAACAGCTTCATAACTACTATTCTGCAGCTGTGACTAAGAAAAGCAGGTGACTGTGTTTGTCAAAGCCTGTCTTCRGTAAGGTAATCCCCCATCCTGGGAAAACAGACTGTCATCATGACTTGAGAAATCCTCCATTAGAGACAACGGAAGGTTTCATGTCAATATTAAAACCTGCGGAGGAGGGCAGGAATTACTTACTACGCCACATCTTATTAAAGCAAATGATCTGGGAGTGTTGGTTTTGTCAGGAGAAATAGATTTYTCTGAATTTGTAGTACTCTATAGAGGGCGATACAAGGAGAGCGAGTGGGTGGATGAAAGATCTGCAGTGAGTCTGAGAAGCCGTAAACACTAAAGAGCAAGACACAAGAGCACCTTTAAGCTGGATGAAGGGGCCTGTAGCCTTTCCAATGGATGGGACATCTCTTCTGCTATTAAAGCCTGGAGGTGACTTTAGTGCTCAGACACAATGGAAGCATAAGAGTGTCAGTCAGCTTCTGCCCAAGTGAATAGATTCAGCTCAGTTCTGACAGACATAAGATTAAAAGTGATGTATTCATTTCACTGTTTATTGTGATTAATCATTATTATTCCTAATTTATTAAATCATCCATGGCAAGTGTTTTAAACTCTTCAGGCTTGCAGGTCTACCCCTAACAAAGTGGAGGAATTTACTCGGGATCTCTTGAAAGGGCAYCGTCATGGGCTCAGTGGCGCAGGTGTTCAATTTCCTTAGCAACTTTGATGGCAATTTAATGTCCCATAGGAATCTAAGGTGGTAAAGTCAGTGACAGGGTTCTTCTCTTCACCACAATGTTAATGTTAGTGTCAGGACCATGGCAGGTCTCCTGCGTGATGTGAACACCCATGTTCTGGAAAGTGTCCACTTTCTCAACTGGGGCCCCATTTATTTGAACAAAATGGTCCACTATCAAATGTTCTGGAGGAGGTTGTTCTATTTGCCCCAGTTCTCCAATCGTTACATCACTTCTAGGTAGGCCTTCTCATCTTTGATGTTGGTTGTAAAATTGGGTTGATGATAAAAGAACTACAGGAGAGCTGCCTGTGAATTGTCAGCAGTACTGTATATCCTGCATGTAGTGCTAGATCTAGCTTCTCGGTAAGATAAACAGCATTACCTTGTACTGTAGTGCCAAGTATCAACCCCTAGCTTGCCAAAATGCTGTTGGATGAGTGCTGCACAACAATTACATTGTTGCTTAGCCTCAATTTGTCAAAATAAATGTTCCAGACAGGTATAAATATACAGTATAGACATGCTACTAAGATAGGTGTTCCTTCAGGAGGGTTCCTGTGGTTGTGCATCTGAAGTTTTGGGGAGTTGTGTGCTGTGAGATTTTTCCAAGAAATTACCTATACTGTTTCTCCTGTAGATATGGCCCTAGCTATAGGAATTATTTGAGGCTTTTAGTTTTTAATAACTGTGCATTTAGGATTGTTGTCAAAGGCTTACATACTGTAGTAATTCAAAACTGTTACTGCAAATGTAAGGTAATTAAAAAATCATTATGATATACTGTAGGTTGGTATATAGGTTTCATAAGTGAATTTATGGACAGAAAAAAAACATGACAAATATCAAAACTTTCATAAAACAATATTATACTGCAGGTAGACAAATCATATAACCAACGCATTTCTATTTGGAGCTGCAATTTTAGAGAACTTTGCACCCAATGCCACTGTATTTTAGTAACAGAATAACCTATCAAACATCCAACATCTTTAGCAGTGTATTAAAAACTTTAATAATTAATACGTCTATTTGCAGGTGTAATGTTCTTGCAGAATATTAAAAAGGCAAAAAAAAGAGAAACAATTATTCTTTAAACTTTATACTGTATAAAACAATATAAACGTCTTGAAGTAGTAACTTTACTAGTAAGCGTTTATCCTCAATAACTCTGCTCATACATTCTGCTTAATTAAAGTGTTTTTAATGTAAATGTGAATACAGATTTATGATCATACAACTGTAGAACCAAACATACATAGAATAAAGTTCCTAAAAACCTCATAATTCATTTCTTGGGAACTATCAAATAAAATATGGCACTTTTAATCCTGAATATGGAGAAGAAMAACATTTGGTTACTTACAAGTGTCGGTATTAATACCTAACATGACTTTATAATAAAGAAAACACCATTGTTTAAAGGAGTGAGCCATCCTCTTAACAAATCTGTTGTATAACACTTGCTCTCCTGCTCTGCATTTATTGTTCTGAAACATCTTGACACTGTTTCCTCAAGGACCATTCTTTCTAAAGCTCACTTAAGGTGACAAGGAGCTCTAGTTAGGTTTAAGGTCCATAACTGGAGAGATGTTATCTCTCCCCCTAATGGACAAACAGACCACTACACTTTATGAAAAAGCTGCCATATTGCGTCTGTGACAGTCGGTAGGAATACACCCTAGGTACCATGAACACAGTAGCAAAACTGGAACTGAAACTTAATATGAAAATGAAATTGTTCATATTAAAATATGATGAACACAGACAGTATGCTGATCTCAGGTTGGAACCAGATATAACGGTCTCGTTCCACATAATGCTGCTTATCACCAAAGTGATGAAGTTAGGGGTCAGATGAAGCTTAGTGGTTAAAGCTTTGGACTATGGTTTGGAAGATGCCAGGTTCAAACCCCATGACCACCAAGTTGCAACTTTTGGGCCCTTGAGCAGGGCCCTTCCAAAAGTCCGTTAACCAGCTCAGTTGATTTAATAAAATAAATAACCTGGCAATAGCTCCTTTGCATGCTAAATGATATAAGTTTAATCTCTAATCATAATTAGATTTTTCTTTGAGTATTTGTCGTCTCCTTATTATTATTATTATTATTATTATTATTATTTTGGTTTCTCTCTTATTATGCGGGAGGCCCTAGTTCAATTCCCAGCCAATGCCCAAACCCCTTACTGGACGCAATGTCAGTCCCCTACGGATTAAATGGGAGGGTTGCATCAGGAAGGGCAGCCAGTGTAAAAGCCTAGTTGTTGTTCAGATTGGAAGGTCAACTATGGCGACCACTCGATGGGAGCAACTGAAAGACTAACAACATTATCATTTATTTAACTTGCTATGAGTCCAGTAGTCATTTCAATTCAGTTCATTTTTATTTATATAGCGCTTTTAACACCGGTCATTTTCTCAAAGCAACTTCACAAAATGAAAAGAAAACTTATGGAAGTCAGCGACGATGGCAGGGAAAAACTCTGGGTGATAACGGATAACAGGAATTATATAATGACATCATGTATGTTAGGCTGCTGAAAGTTCAGTATAACAGAAGTTGTCCAAGTTATCATGGAGTCCAGTTCAGCACGGTGATGAGTCAGCGGGTGCAAAGGACAGAGGTGGGTCTGGATCACTGGGCGCACAGGAGGAGCATGTGTAGATCCAAACTATCATGAAGCAGAATCCAGCTGGAGGTTGTCCTTCTCTGGATGCCTCAAGATCCTCGCAGGGTTGGCCTCTGTCTACTGGAGCTGGCACAATCTCCAGATGCCTTGGGATGGGTAGAGAAAGGAAGAACCCGTTCAGTACTTACTATAGTATAAAGCTATGCCCACTGACAACTGATGTGGACATTGATAACCATACAGGAACCCAAGGCTTGCTCAAGGCTAGCCCATCTGGCCTGATACCACAGATTTTCCACTGCAGCACAAATCTCTGAAAAAGTCAGTGCTGACCACAACTGAAAGACACCAGAACACCCAGTACATCACAGCCAGCCACACACATGGGGCAAAGCAGGCAAAGAGCCCAAAGCTGCAGACCGAGCCTCCAAACTCCTCAGACCCCAACCTAATCGAGAATCCAAGGGATGGAGCGGACACACTAGTCTGATCCATGGAAGCCTCACCTTGCAACCCACAGGACCCAAAGGATCCACTGCCAATGTTCTGGTGCCAGACACCACTGTACACTCCTAGAGGTCTTGTGGATTCACATCCCAAGGGACTCGAGCTGCCCTGGTGGTACAAGGGGAACCTAAACCTAGGTGGTGTTAATGTTTTTAATGTTATGACTGAGTGAAATATATTCAGGCTAAACTTGAATAAAATTAAACTTGTCAAAATGATTTACGCTTGCTAAATAAATAAATATTCAGACTTAACACAAGTGTTTTACCCACTATAAAAATGTTAGTTCTATATGTGATTTGCAAGTAGTTTGTGCTTTGTTAGTTTAAATGTCATTTGTATCATAAGCACAGTTCACTTTTACACCATACAATTTTAACACAGACCATTTTTTTTTTCTTCCTGGCGGAAAATGTCCAAGGGTAAACAACACTCCAATACAGGTTTGAAATCATTGTTGTCCTTTTTCTCCAGTACTGCTTGGGGAAATTCSTGTCTCCATCTTAAATGTCATTTAAATATTTAAATATTTTACTTAGTAATGGTTGAGGGATCGCGCAACACGCTGAGATCTTAGATATTAGACATGTGACTATATATTAATATAGTATTATTAAATTGAGTATGATGTCCATTCATACAGTATTCTATACCACCTGTCCTGTACAGCCTCGCAAGGGGCCTGAAGCCAATGGCAGAGGACTTTGGACTCCGTTTTCCTCCCACAGTCCAAAGACATGCAGATTAGGCTAACTGGTGTTTCCAAATTTCTTGTAGCATGTAATTGAGCTTGTGAGTGTGTTCCCTGCGATGGATTGGCACCCCGTCCAGGGTGTACCCAGAGTCAAGTTTCCTGGGATAGGCTCCAGGACCCCCGCAACCCTTTACACAGGATAAAGCAAGTTCTGAGGACCTAATTCGTCCTGTTTAGATCTTGGAGGAATTTTGCTAGTATGACTAAATAAAATTCATTTAAATAAAATGTTCAACTTTGGGGGAAAATGATCCTCAACTCCCATGCTGTGTTGCCTCGATGCCTCAGGCTTCCAAAACATCATTTAACAAGCTTGACTTCAGCTGATAAAGCAGTGGAGTTGCCCTGAAGATGTGACTAGGACTCCCTCACTGGAAAAATGGTGAGGCAAAGTCAACAAAGGAGGGCAATATTGGAATAAACCCTACGTCAGTTAATCATAGTGTTTTCCATTCCATAATCATGCTCCAAGTCAAGTAGAAAAATGGTGTGCTTGGATTTGTCAACAGATGTTAGGGATTCAGCAGCCGACCATCAAATTGGCCTCGTTCGTAGTGCCATGTTACATTAGCTCCAGCTTGTGTGCTCAGCCCTTATTCAGACTGACCCACTTTACCTTTCTGATTAACAGCTACGGTGACAAACCTGTACAAAGTGACACGTGCAATTTCACTTTCAAACTGAATCAGCAATTCATAAGGGCATGGAGATAATGAAAAACGATTGAGTATCAGGAGACGAGCTTATTTTCCTTGTGGGAGGTCAAAGCCTGTCTGTTCTGAAGAAATACAATTTTCTTATATTAGAAACAATAAATAAACAGGGCACCTTCAAAAAAAACATGTAATGGTCTAACTGAGTTACGAGTCAACAAATCCCTTTGGTTGTTGACTCTAAAGTCTGTTGGGGCGTACTGTAAATTCAAACAAAATGCTTGTTTTTTAATTAAGTCCGAGATATTATAAGGGGTAAGTCAAAATCTTCCGCACTCTGGCTGTAGAATTAATTTTAATTAACATTTAGAAAAGAAAAATGCATGATGTTTTCATTGCATTACATTATCTCATTGTTTTTCAGTACACCTTGTCCATCTGCCAACAAGCTTTCATATCCCCTCATTAAAAAGGTTTTAGGCTGAACTGCTTAAAAAGCTGCCATCAGGAGTACATCTTCCTTCTTGCAAGGATGCTTTTAGGGGACCAAACCAAAGATCAAGATCAAGATCAGGGCTATAGGAAGAATGCTTYAACACTTCAAAATAAAGTTTCTGCAGCGTGTCGAGAGTGTGGGCAGAAATGTGCGGAYGTGCAGTGTCATGCAAGATCACCACGCCTTTGGATAGCAGTCATCTGCGTTCGGTYCGAAGTTTAGTCTTTAGATCTTCAATGAACGTCTCACTGTAATGAGCACGTTTGACTGTTTAACCTTTTGCCTGATAATGTTCCAATACTGGCCCTTGAGAGTCCCAGAAACCTGTAAGCATAAATTTTCCAGCTCTTTTTTTTTTCAGTCGACTTTTGAAATTTTTGGTCAGCGATTGAGGATATTTCCATTCTATATTTTGCTGTTTACTCTCAGGCTTGTAGTGATGGATCCATGTATCGTTCCAGTAATKAATCTCTTTGAGAACCTTTCRCTTTCCATAGAAAACTGATCCAAAATATATCCAAAAACTTCCCTAAYCCATTCATCTTTAGAAACCATCATGCATGGTACAGTACACTAATACCAACATCACACTCCCTACCAATGTGAACCATCACAAAATACCAGGTCGTGATGATCGCATGGACTAGAGTCAGTTATTATATACTTGAAAAGAAGAAAATGACCAATATCATAGGTGTACTTGATAAAAATGGCCAATGAACAGGAATGGCACAATTACAGTTTAACTAAATATGTTGTGTAACTACACCAACATCAATAAGGCATTCAGAGCAGCCATCCTGCCTTCATCTTGGAAGCTGATGCTTATTATATTAGATTCAACTTTATTGTCAACTTTATATTCACTATACCAAACATGTCATTTAGAAACCCTGGTTGATCTTAAACCTCCGGACCTCAAGTCCGGAGACACATAAAAATATTTTACATTGCAGTTTAGTTGACTTAACTTGTACCCAATTCAAAATCTTAAAAGTTTTACTCAACTTGTAATTTAAGTATTCAGATCTCAGATCTGCAAGGGAAAATTGAAATGAGAGACTACAAATAGAATACAAATGCATGAAAAAAATCCAGTGTCGCTTTGCTGCAGCTTCACCCTCCTGCAGTTACAGCATTGACTTCCTAAATGCTCTCAATAACCACTTGGACATTATCATGACAGTCCACCAAGAACGAACACAACTCTCCAAYGATCAGATACTCTTGATCAAGCTAAGTTGCAACATACCTCAAAGTAAGTCATCCAACAGAAGCCTGCAAGGGCTCATAGCATTCTAAGGCAGGTGCGTGCAGGCCAAGGAACATACAGAAAGACTAACTTACGTAATTAACAACACCTTTAACACCTCCATAAGCCAAGCTGTTGTTTCTTCATGCTTTAGCACTACCKCCATAATTCCAATCCCAATCACCAGTGTCATGGATCAGTCACTAGCAACCTGYAGCACTGAACYCCATCATACTGAAGTGCTTGGATATACTAGTCGCTATACTAGAACTCTCCATCAACCATTTCAAATTGCGAATTGMCTTAAACTGCTTCAATGAAGAAACCTTCAGTTTGTTAACTGGCCCTGGCTYGTTCGGTTAACTAAAACAGTTATGCACAGGAGCTCTTTGAATTGAGTTCAACCTTAACCCAAAAATCCCTCAACACCTGGTMCACAAATTTGGCCCTCYTAATAATCACCCCTGTAACTGGATTTAGACAAAGTTCAGAAAGTATGAGTCAGCAAAGMCACTTACAGGACTTACAGACCAGTATCAGTGCTCTTGTATAGCACTTACTGTAAATACGGTATATACCAAAATATTCAGTACTAAAGCTCGTACATCTCAAATGCACATTTGCATTTGTTAATGGGGCATAGCTCCAGACACTCTTGTTCATATTATTGAACAGGATAAGTGCATTGGGTATTATTTCCGCTCATACGGAAGAGGTCATGAACGGGGACCGAGGTTAAAAAAGGTGGCAGAAAAATTCCAAGAGAGATGTAATAAGATGGCACCACGTAACATGCTGTCTATTGTTACAAAATGTCCCTGTTCTGGTAGTGTACTGTGTCAACATCATCTTTTTACTAACATGTCATCAACATACTAATGGTGTGTATGTCAGTTTCTTTGAGGATGACAAAAAGGTAATATTGTTCATCTTTTGAGGAATTAAACCAAGTCATGCAAACTCCATGCACACAGAGTCGGGAATCAAACCCGGACCCTGGAGGTGCAAGGCGACGGTGCTAACCACTACACCASCGTGCCGCCTTCTTCCAGCAATATAATGCAAAAGTTGTTAATGAATGGTTTGAGTTGAAGGTGTTGAGTCCAAAATCAAATCCGATCTACAGAAGCCCCATCTTGCAACTAACAGGGCTTAAAGGATCTGCTACAGACGTCTTGTTGCCAGATACAACACACGTACAGAGRTCTTGTGGAGTCCAAGCTTTAAGGATCAAAGCTGTTCTGCTAACACAATGAGGACCTACACAACAGTAGGCAGGTGGTTTTACCATTAGAGCTAGWCTGTCTACAAATGCTGGGCTATAAAGTTTACCTTCATATGAGAGTTTTAGCATATCGCCAAGAACAACATATTCGGTAATCATTCACGTAGTAGGTTAGTACACAGAGGCAGATGGAAACAGCACATTTACTTCCTTAAATACTCAATACTTTACTTATGTAGTTTTGTTAGAWKATACCTTTTCTTTTTACTCCACTACATCGTATGATATAGGAAATGTCTAACCACAGGGTGTAGTGTTTGAAGTGTGAATTTGTTCCCCTGCAAACTATTGTGTTTGACTTGCCTTTCCTTTGAGACACAGCTTATAATGCATGAGGTATTTGAAATCAGAAGGAGAGCGGATTGCAAACAGTGATGAAAACAGCACATATGAAAAAGACTACAAGTCCTGTATTTATTATTTGTCTTATATTTGATACGGATAATATGGAAGCGATTAATTTTGTACTTTGACTTAAGTACACATGTGATTGGAGGACTTCTAATTTTACTTGAGTAATATTTGCCCTGGGGAATTTCTAATTTTCCTCAAGTACAGGATTTAT
>QMIH01001588.1:93603-124354 GCA_003987875.1 Clarias batrachus | reverse complement strand
TATATATATATATAAAAAATACATATGCATTCATGTTAAAATGTTTTTGTGTAAAAACATAATAAAAAATCATCTGATCGTAGTGTGTATTAAAATTAGGTAGTAAAACAAAAGTAAAAAACACAGCCTTTGGCCACTGTCTTATATAACTCATTCTCTCTCTCTCTCTCTCTCTTTCTCTCTCTCTCTCTCTAGTTATTTCATTACCTAATGCCATATGTGTTATTTCATAGTTTAGAAAAATAACACCCTGTATTTATATATACATATACCGAAGTACCCGGAAGAAGTACATGGAGAGCATCCTCTCTCTCCTTTTTATAATTAGTTTTTTATACAGTGGAACCTCGGATTGCGAGTAACACGGTTTACAAGTGTCCTGCAAGACGAGCAAAGAGTTTTAATAAATTTTGACTTGAAAACCAAGCAAGTATTGGTTTATGAGTGCCGAGTATCATGTATCACACATGTGTTCTTGTATTGACACAAAGCGTCATGTGATCAAAATAGATTTTTCTCTCTCTTGCGCTGCGGAATTGTAGGTAATCATCTTAGTGCTCATCTCTTACTGGTATAATCAACATCTCCCTCTCTGTTTCAGCTTGTCTCTTATGTGTGTGCGCGTGCCTAATTTGACACCGACACACACACGCTCTCACCTTTACACCCCCCTCCCTGGCTTCACACACGCACACGCAGACACTCTCTGCTTTACACAGAAAACTGTGCTCTGTCGCGATTCTTCTCAAAGGTAAAATGCTGGTACATTTGTTGTTGTTTTTTAACTTTACAACAGGTGATTCCATTATTATGCGCTCACGCGAGTGTCATTAGAGAGATTTCTTCTTTTTTTTCCTGTTAAAACAGTGTTTCCATTGTGGGTGTGTTTGTTGAGGAGGAGTTTTACTGTGTAAGACGAGGCAAGGGAAGGGGCTAATTCCACATATACACACAAATACACAAACGGAAACACTTATCGCTCAGGTTTTTTTTTTAAGGTAAAGTGCAGGTTAATTAGTTTTTTTTTTACTTTATATATTATATTATGTATTTATTTTTTGGGGCTGTGGAATGAATAACTTGAGTTTTCATTATTTCTTATGGGAAAATTTGATTTGGTGTTTTGGATTTGGTGTTTTGGAATAATTATGCTCGTAATCCAAGGTTCCACTGTATATTAAATCCAAATTGGTGTTTTGTTTTAACATGAAAGCATATACCCCACTGTTTAACTCGGACATGAACTTGAACTTGAAATTACTGTAAGGCAGCACAAATTTTTAAAACTCACTTCTGTTGTATACTGTAGTTAATCACTATGCACCATACATATGTACATACATTACATGTTTTTCCATTTGCAAATTAATTACATCAACACTGGCTATGTTTTTCTTTTAGCTGTAACATGATGCTTTTTGTGGGCTCTGCTGCAGTGAGGAAATCAAAATGGCAGACATCAATGCAGGTACTGTTTATCTCTGTTTATCAGAAATTAAGAAAATGATCACTTGGCATTGAGATCACACTGTTCAATAATAAATTGTAGAACATTCCAGAACATCATCTGTGGAGATAAAATTAAAAACTTTCAAACATGGGAAAGGGCAGGGTTAAAGAATTGTCCTGCAGCTAGCCATGAGAGGTTCTCAGAGACATTTTAACTTCAGATTTGTGTTCACATTACAAGCCACGTTGCGATTTTTTTGGTCAGATCAGATCTGAGTGTCATGCAGTTCACACTCATAAAAGTTGATAATTCTTTGCTTGTGCCATCTTGGTTACTGTATCTTTTTACTGTAACACTACCTTTTGGTGGCCGTTCATTCATTTCAAACAAGGGGTGAGATTTACGTAAAAATTTGCCTGACATTTTGGTCTGGAGGATGGCAAATAGTTAGTTGGTGGCACAGTTGAGGTTTGTAAGAAAGAAGAGAGCCAGAAACCTAGATTCAGCCATTTTAGCAGCTATTGCTAGTACTGCTATGAAATCCCAAAGCTGCTGGTGCTGACTGATGCCATCAGCACTCTGCGCATGCACAGAGACATAAAGTCGCATGAATTCCAACCTGACCACTCTCAATCAAGTCACATGACTAGGTATTGGTTATATACCTGATCTAGGACCACATACAAAAGTGACTCAGATCGGATCTAAAAACATCAGATTTGCTCACTCAGACAGATATGTGTCACATTAGGGTAAAAAATGGAATTGAGTCACTTCAGGCTGAGAATGTGAACACAGCCTTGCATCCATGTTGACARTGATAGAATGACTCACAATAATTAGTTAGTAAGTCAAAATGTATTATTTTTTCATTTGTGAATTCAACACGCTTCCGTACGGCATGACCCAGGTCCTTGGTATGAATATAGGATGCATATAAGTATGAATAGCTGACCATATCATATTCAAAATGTTATGTGCAGAAGTAAAAGTAAAAATAAATAAATAAATAAAAACCATTCTCAAAATGCTAGCAGAACTTACCTTTGGAGTGTTTATGAGTGAATGAAAAGCAACATGATGACCTTTTCCAAAGATAATGTTTGCCTTCTTCAGCGCTTTGTCAACATGTGTTTTATATATATCAGGCAAGTATTTGTAGTTAGTAAATGTCTGTGCAGAAACCAGCAGAGTCAGGGCCGCCAGCAACAAAATCCTTAGTTCACCATCCATGTTGTGGAGAACGACTGAGCTGAGGGTGTCTAGGGTCATGTCTATTCACTGAACTTCGTGCATATACACACACACACACACACACTCTCTCTCTCGCGCACACACAAGACACTCCCACTGTGATAGGCGATTTGTCTAGACTGTAAAAGTTTCACACATTTTCACTCAAAGCACAGTTTAAAAAATAAAAGACTGTTTTAAAGCTGAGAATAATCAGGAGAAACCAGAAGCATTACCAAAAACTGATGAAACTCGCACACTCACTCACTATACAACTTTGTCTTGGCCATGGGGGGCCTTGAGCCTATCCCAGGACACTAGGTTGAGTACACCCTGTACAGGGTGCCAATCCATCATAGAATACACACTAAGTACACATTACTGACAATTTTGGGAACGCCAATTAGCCTAATCTGCATGTCTTTGGGAGAACCCCAGAGTACCCAAAGGCAACCGACCAAGCATGTGGAAAACATGCAAACTCCATGTACACAGAAGCGGAAACCAAACCTGGCCAGAAATTGAACCCGGGCCTTCATGACAAAGTTTATTACCAGTGATGTAACTTGGGTGTATGGGTACGATAAGATGAAACAACAGTCATGACAGTTCATGAACTGCAGGCTCATTGTCTCTTTCGGCATTCGCGGCATTGTGCAACAATTAAAATGGCTGCACCTGTTCCTCATTAATCTAGAAATTTCTTGATGCAACCTTGTACACACCTCTGGAATAGTAGTTGCATTTCTCACTACTCAACTGCTCATTCCCTTTACCTAATTTTGATTTCTTTTATTATTTCTGTTATGCATTAAGTGCTTATCATAATGCAAAATCGGAACATCACACTGCAAGACTCAGGTTTGTGCCTCTGGTGTCTAAGTCTTTTACAAGCTGTACAATGTAGAATTCTCTATGCCACAATGCAAAAATTTATAAGATACAGTGTTCAAATTTTCTGGCACATATTTTCGAGCTAATATGAATGTTAGGAGGCTGAATCTGTTGACATGCCTGTATTGCATGAGTGGTTCGTTAAGACAGAGCATTATGTCTAAATGTTAAATGCAGAGTAAAAACTTTTGTACTGTACACTAGCAATATATAACTTGTATTATTAGCATTGGTGCTATCCTTCTGTAAACCTGCTTATTAATATCATGCACCTAGTCCATTATATAGCAGAGTTTACTTGGCCAGACATTTGCAAATCAAACCATGGATAACCTGCATTGTGCATCAGCATTGGTTATTGCATCTGCTGCCAAAAATGGACAGAACCATTAACCAGGCAAATTAACCTTGGATACCAGCAATGGTTGAGGGTTATGTGGCAAGAACCCCACAAGGAATATCTTACTCAGTTTTTTTTTTTTTTTTTTTATTTCTTCACCAGTGAGACATTCTTTTAGGTTTAAACAGAAATGAGGAGACAGGAGACAGGTTTGCGACAACTCAGAAAGTTGCTTTGGAAAGTTTATTTCTTCTATGTCTTCCTAATATTATAAATCTTTCTACTTGTTTATCTTGATTTTTATTTATGATCTAAAGCATCACTAAAACTAAAGTAGTTTCTGTTCCTTAGAAGACACGTGCCATTCTCTCCCTAACTCTAACAGTTAACTGCAAGTCAGCAGATGCTTGCTGAGGATCAAAGATAATTCCCTATATGGTGCAAAACTAAGTGTATTCCAAAAAAATATACCCAAGCTGACAACAGAAGATCGAAAGTATGCTGGTCAAGTTGGTAGACAATATAGATTAAGGAAGTGTATGTTATCTAAAAAAATATTGTTAGAAAAAGAGGAAACTAAGCAGAAGCACTGGGGATGCTCTCTATTCCTCTTCCTTTTATTACTTTCCTGGCAATGTATACAACTAAAGCTTTATTTAACCTTATTCTTTCATTAAAGCTCAGTTTGTTCTCCTTTGAAAATCCCTGATTTTCACTACAGGGATTTTTGGTCCTTTAATAAACAGATAGTTGTATGTGCAGAAATTGAAACCAAGTTTGGGTAGCAACATTTAAGCACTGTTGCACAGACTGGGCTGATCTCAAATATAGAGCTGCTCAGCATATGGAAAGAAAATGATCTTAGGAATAATAAAAATAAATATTCACTTGTAGGGTAAATTCAAAAAGAGTAGATGAAAGCTGGAGCTGTTGGAGCCAGGTTGTGACATTGGCTTTTTTAGTGATGAGAAGCTTCTGCTTACTCTATGTCGCATTGACTCTCCAGGGCCGATCCCATTAAGTCAAACTTTTATTTGGATCCATATTTAGCTGGATTATTATGTCAGGCGGATGAGCTCAAGGGGCCCAACCACAGGAGATTGACGAATAAGATGCAAGTCAAAGCTTCTTTTCATGGAGATGATGTGGATGAGAGAGCGAATCCACATCATGGATTCACATTAGCTCTATGAATCCAGTCAGCACTGTAAAAAGGAGATTCGTGAGAAAGAGCTGTATTCGAGAGGAGGGTGTATGATCAGCGCCTTGAATCCAATCAGAGTAGTAACAAAGCCAATTTGTGAGACAGCCATAGTCAAGAAAGGAGAATTGTTTGATCAGTGCTGTGATTCCAGTCAGCGTAGTAGCAAAGGCAAAAGTTGCTTCATTTACTCAGGTCTAGGCTCATTATGTGTCAAATTAAATTATGTGTCAGCTCACAACCTGAAAGGGGTTTTTCTTTCCTGATGGCACAGGCACATGTCCACATTTCAGCAAGTTTGCTAATGGTCAGTTTGGCAAAATTAGTAGGTGAAAAGTACTTATAATAAGTTTGCGTTTCTTTTAACAATGATGAATGACTATGATGTGGGCGAGTGGTGGATGTTACTATTCATCTTGATTACAGATCTCAATTTTTTTTGTTGTTGTTTTAATATTTTGCCATGCTCATGTTATTAGGATCCTGTGCTTGAATGTTACTGAAATAAATAAATATATTTTGATAGGATTTGTCCACAACCTGTCTTGTTTTTTATTGCTTAGATGAAATACAGAATTTTCTTTCTTTTTTWAAAAAATAAATAAGTAAATGTATTTGCATTTACTAGATCACTGATGTTATTGGATCACTGATATTAATGTTGAGAGCCAAATAAGGATTAAGGTTTTTTCCATATATTACACTCTCTGCAGATGGAAAGCCCACAAAGTTTTAACAAAACAATGCACTCAGTCCAATGGAGCTCTAAGCCCTGTATTCCTCAACCAAATCTTTGATACACCGGCTTTAACCTTGGTTAAGAGCCAGATTCTTTACTGGATATGAACGCAAACATGGTTTTTATTTACTCAAATCAAAGTCTAAAAGATTGAGTGTGTGTTCTGTGCTGGACAACATTCAACTTGGAAATGAACTCTTTTAAAATAAAGGCTGTAAGCTTTTTCTACATGCCCATGATTCACTATTTGGATTCTGTAAGATATACCAGTCACATGACCACATTTCACCACATTACAAAGAAATACGTGTTTACTTCCACTGAGATGTGTTAGACAATAACCTTTCTTTGAAATACGTTTTTTTTCCATGTTGGTACCATGGTACTACTATGAAGGGTACCACCGTACTTTGATGAATACTATGGTGGGTACTGTGGCACTTCGAATGCTATTGTGGTACCAAAATACCATTGTACCTTTGTAGTTAATGGGTACCACAGTATCTTCCAAAGTTGAGAAGGTATGGTATGTATGTATGTACACACTGTACTATATTTGATAGATTAGCACATACTACTGATATTAGTAGTAGTACTATACTGATGTATAGTACAGGCAGTATAGTATTAGATACGTTAGATAGCTACTGTGGTACCCAAAAGTTTGGAACAATGGAATTCAACATTATTGTATTATTAACCTTGTGTGCTTACTGAAATCTTTGGAGGTAACTGCAGTGGTTACTGTAGTAGGGTTAATGTAAGATCCATGGCACTTACCCTGTAAAAAAAAAAAAAAAGGTGTCTCAACGTCAAAAGTTTAATAACAATTTGCACAGCTTTTTAAAGTTTACTTAGCCTTTAGACAAATTTGCTGGAATATTTGCTAAATATTTCACATTGCTGTTTAGTTGATACAAATTGTACCCAGTTCAAATTCTTAAGCTGACTCAACTTGTAATTCAAATATTTAAGTCAGCCCAAGTAGTATTTGTTATGGGCTCAATTAGAGTACCTGGCTAAAAGCTTAAATTCTGCTGATAATGAACAGAGAAACTCAGAAACATCAAGCATGCTGGTGTCTTTGCCCCTCTCCCTGGGCAAAGCTGGGCCAGCCAGTAAGCATATCAAGGAGCAATAGTTCCTTCTGTAATTCCGTTTAAATCTAGCATCTGTAGGACTTGGTCTAAAATCAGTAATTGCTGTACATAATAAATGGTAAGCAAATTATGCAAAATTTTGAAAGTAGGTTTTATTTTCTTAATTCCAAGCAATCTTTCGTGGGCCAGTCAGAGTCGGACCGCGGGCCGTATTTGGCCCCCGGGCCTTAAAATGCCCCGGTCTGGTCTATAGGAACTTGCCATACATACAGTAAAGTAAGAGGTACTCAGGTGACATGGTGACTTGTATTCTTAATCAGCTGTGTTTCTTAGGTTTTACGGAGCTCTAGAGTGACAGAACACTGTCATTGTGTGCTAGAAGGGCAGTGATGGTTTGAAAGGCTTGCTCCATGGTCAGGGCAAATAAGAGCCAGTATCCAAATACGGCACTAATGGTTCCGTTCCTTGTGCATACACCAGCCCACCTCCTGTTAATCAGTTTCCACACAGAGAGAACCATTTGAGTGGATTTGAGCGATCTGACCACTGCTAATAAGATAGATAATCTAATTGCAGTGAACAGTAGATGCAATGCAATATCACAAGTTCTTACTCTGCATCTACATCTAAACATAGTGTTTCATCTGATGAAAATAACCAGATATGCCATATACTGTAGGCATATGGCCACACTCAACCTTAAATGTTTTTTTTGTGTGTGTGTGTGTGTCCCCTAAAGGGCTGTAGTTGATTAAAAACAACCTGTGACACACAGCTCAGTCTTAATGAACAACATGGATGGTGCACTAAAGTTGTTGCTGCTCGCAGCCCTGACTCTGCTGGCTTCTGCTCAGACATCCACTGACTACAGAGACCTGTCTAATACATTACAAAAACACATTGACAAAGCGCTGGAAGAAGGGAACCGTAAATTTGGAAGGAATCATCATGTTGATTTTCATTCATTAGTAAAAACTCCAGTGGTACGTTCTGTCAGTATTTTGAGGAGTTGCTTTACTTCTGTAACTAACACTTTAAATAGAGTATGGGTATTGGCAGAATTCCTGGGTCTTCATTCCACTTCAAAAAGTCTTATTAGATAGTCTTATTTCATTTATTTTTCTAAAAACCCTTAATTGTCATGGCCAGTCAATTGACATTGTACCACTAATTGAATTTTCATCATATACAGTGGAACCTTGGATTACGAGCATAATTTGTTCAGGATGTGGGCTCGTATTCCAAAACACTCGTAAGAAGTGTTTCCCATAAGAAATAATGAAAACTCAAATTATTCGTTCCACAGGCCAAAAAAATAAATACATAAAAATAATCTATACAATATATAAAGTAAAAATAAACCAAATTAACCTGCAATTTAACTTTAAAAAAAGTAAAAATAAATCCAGACAGATAAGTGTTTGCGTTTGTGCGTGCAGGAAACATGTATTTGTGTGCGTGTGTGCGTGTGTGCGTGTGTGCGTGTGTGTGTGTGTGTGTGTGTGTGGAATTAGCCCCTTGCCTCGCCTCGTCTTATACAGTAAAACTGCTCCTCCCTGTGGGTGTGTGAGAAAATCATTGGCTCAGTTGTGATCACGTGATGCTCGGTGTAAACCAAGACTTGCTCGTTTTTCAAGTGAAAATGTATTAAAAATTTTTGCTTGTCTTGCGGAACACTCATAAAACGCCTTACTTGCGATCCGAGGTTCCACTATAGTCTAAAAATAATGTAAACAAGCAAGTTTAAACAAATATATCAAGTTGTATTATATTTTTTATTATTACTGCAATATCTAGCCACTGTTGGAAGTTGGTAGTTTCACTATTGGTTAATTTACCCTGATCTTGCATTTGCATAAAACTTGTTCTTTAAAAACTCCTTTGCTCATTAACAAGTATGCGGCTAAAGAGAGTGGGAAAATTGTGTAGCGATTGTTAAATACGAAATTAAAATAAAACTAATGTATTAAATCATGATGTTAAATTATGGTAAAATGTAGGTTTCACATAACTGGCCATCTTATGTTCAATTAACATTTAAAGCTTGGCAATGCAATACCCTTTTTCACAGACTAGGCAGAGCAGCCTTTATGTAAATGTCCTCCTGAAAGTCACAACATGTAAGACGGCTCATCATTCATTTAAGAACCGACCTGAATGTAATACACGAAAAAAGAACACGGTATGTATGACATCTTTATTGCCCTAATTCCCTCCATTTGAAATTGATCAAGGAAAATATATTTAATATCAAAATATGTATTAAGCACAGAAACATTATAATCATGGATATTTTTTTGCATCACAACAACTTTGCTAATCATATCTTTCTGTTGTTTTACACAGCCATTGATTGACTGTCTTGTTTGTAAGATGAAAAGTGGTAAAGAACTGGTTCACTGTGCCGAGAAGGTAGAAGTCATTAAAGTGAGTATACACACCACATGAGGCCAAATAAACACCACAGGCAAACTAAACACATGATCTGTACTTGGTGATGGGGTTACTGTACTTCAGACAATTTAAAATAAATCACTTTGTTTTGTTTTTTCAGGGAAAGCACAAAGAAATTCAAAATACCTGACAGAGTCATTACACTGTACAAATAAACATGTCTCACTTTTGTGAGATACTGTAAATACATACAATAATTAGGGTTAATAAAGGACAAAAAAAAAAACTTTTTTGTGTGTGTTTTGTAATTTGTACCATATTCTGTTTGTGGTTTTTCAAGCTTAACATCAACCTGTAAAATATTCAGTTGCTTAATACAATTTTAGAATGCTAGGCTACTATTATTATTTTCTTTGTAAAACTGTCTAAGGTTATCTTGAACAATTGTATGCACTGATAACTGAAATTGATCTAGATTAAATGCCCATGCTGTCTGTCATGCATCCTCCTCATGACATGGTGGGCATACTGTATGTATTTTCCTTTGCATTTAGTTTATTTGACAGTTCATCCTTTACGCATTTTTGTATTCATAAATTCTAGCTATTTTTACACACTGGAAAATTGTCATGAAAGTGTCATGAAAGTTTTTAATCACATTAATTATTGTTTCTAATCTCAAAATCGCAGACATTGAATGACATTGTTATGAAGTTAATGTCTTCTTATTGAATCATTACAGATGTTGTGTTATAATCCATGCAAACACATGCAAATACATGGCTTACTGAAAGTGGCTTTTGTGATTGTTTATAGCAATTTGTGTTTTGTGTGTCCTCGTGTTCTCCTCATTTGACACACTAAGTGCATTTATATTTTGCCTTTTTATATTTATTAGATTTTATTCTGACTGACATAAAAACTTAAATTGGTGGTCACAAATCATTTTAAACTAGTTCACTTAGGGCCAACTGTCATTAATAGTCAGAGCTTCATTACCTCTTTTACTGAAAAAGTTCACAGAGCGAGCAATGGGTTTTACCTATATATGATTCTCTATAGTGCTTATTGCCGTTTCCATTTTGAATATTTTGTGCAATGATATCTTTTTGAAGGTTTGCTGCTTCATGATTGCTCATCAGTTAAAAAGGAAGTGGACATGAAACATTTTCCATCAGTCAGAGCACCTCACTGAAGCATGAAAAAAATGGAGCTTGAAAATTTTAAAGGTCTATTATCATTATTATCGAGAAGAACAACATATTAATAAGACAGTAATTTCAATTGTAATTTAATCCAGAAATCCTTAGAAATACATAGGCAGAGGTGGAAAGTAACGAATGACATTTACTCGCGTTACTGTAATAGAGTGTTTTGTGTGTGTGTGTACTTCTACTTTTTAAAGTAGTTTTTAAAATCTGTACTTTTACTTTTACTTAAGTATGTTTTGTTTGAAGTATTGTAATTCGCTACTGAGTAAAACAAATGAATGAAAATGCAAAAGAAATAATAAAAAATATATATTATGCTTTGTAAATGCTTCGTTGCGCTCGCGTGTGTGTATATCGTGTCCTGGTCGCGCGCCGCTCCAGACTCCACTCACTCYACACATCGGCATCTACCTGACCTTCCACACGGTCGCTTCCGCCCTGAGAGTGACGTCATCAACCAGCGCGACCATATGTAAACCGGAGAGAGACGCGGGAAAGAGGAAAGAGATTGTGATTTTGGCGTTTTGATATTTGGTTGTGTATTCTGGGTTTGACTCTTTGCTCCCCATTGACTTTGGTTACTGCTTTGTCCTTTAGTTTGGTTGGTCTCTGTATATATTTGTAGATAATTTCACTGTATGTTTGTGCACTCTCCAGTAGTAGGGGCGTGGCTGCCATTTATTTTGAAGAGGGAATTTATTCACTGATTTTGTGTGTTGTTGTTTTTTTTTTTTCAGGTAATCTAGCTACTAAATATAAATACCAATCTTGTTTTTTTATTTTGGCCTGGGTCCACCCTGAATCTGATTCTCTTCCTCTGTGTGTGTGTGTGTGTGTGTGTGTGTGTGTGTGTGTGTGTGTGTAAAGCAATACAAAACTCATTATTTCATCAGTTAATGACTGGAAGTTCTTTCTGCCATATACCACCATTTCCATACAGTTTAAAATAGAACCCTGAACCATTCTTTTGCTGTACAGCCCGACACTAGACTGGGACGTAACGCCATATTTAAGTGACCACGTTGATTTTCAAGCACAAGAAAGATAACAGCTTTATTATGCAAAGTTCCTTCAGTTAAAAACAACTAGTTTGAGATTTATATCTGCTCATCTTTTTAAACTACGCTAGAATGCCTCATCCCACCCCCGCTGTTAAAAAAAAATCTTGGTAACTTTTACTCTGAGTAAATTTTTTATAAGCTACTTTTTACTTTTAATTGAGTAGATTTTTATAATGTTAACTTTATTTGTAATTCAGTAAAATTTCACTGAAGTATCAGTACTTTTACTTGAGTACTAAATTTTAGTACTCTTTCCACCTCTGTATATAGGCTAGTAATCTGATGAAAGAAAAGATTACATCCTGTATGTTATACATATTTCAATAGTACATGTTTTATAATGGTATTGTTTTTTTATTTCAATAATTATTCAATATTTAATTTCCATAGTGTGAAATTTCCGCAGCAACAGGTATCTGAGGTATTTGTTACCATGGAAAGTCATGGAGAAAGCGATGTCTGCGCTGGTGACATTGCAAGTTTTTTGAATAGTGGAATTTTGTCAAGGGAAGTGTCCTTAACCGCGCAGGGAGTAGGGAGCACACTTTGAAAAAGACTTCAGAATGGAACGCAGCATAAGATGTTATTTGGTCCGCTATTTTCGTGATTTATGTCTGCAGTACACCCTTCAGACACACGGGGGAGCTAGTTAGTTTTCTATCTCTCTCACAGTTCCTGTCATCATTCCCCCTGAATTTAGAGTGAGCGTAGAGAAAACAATAAGAAAGTCTGTGAACTCTGTAACTGCTTTAAATTGGCTGTTAGATGGGATTTGGGAAAAGGTGGTAATTGAGGAAGAGGAAGACTAAAAGAAATAATGGAAAACAAGGATGTAGTGGTCACCTGTTGTATGGTTTTCTGATATTGTCCAAATATTCTCATTCCTCTGCTGTATGTCCATAAAACAACCCCCTCATTGTGCTTCCTCATTTCTTCTATAGTGGTACTATGGTGATGTTTGTTTTTGCTTGTGTCTTTGCCCCTCTTCTGGTTTGGGGCCAGCTAGTAAACATATCAAGGTACTGTAGAAGTATCAAGCAATAATTCTTCCTGTAATCTGTGGGACATGGTCTGAATGCAAATTTCTGCTTTACATAGGAACAATCAGTAGTCCATGTATATAATAAATGTAGTCTGTCTGGGTCTACGAGAAAGAACCACAATTTAAGTTTTAAGTTTATTGTCTTAGGCACAGTAAGGAAATGTACAATGAAATTCTTTCTTTTGCTGTCCACAATGATTGCCACAAAAAATAAATATAGGTAAAAGCACCATAGAGGGGAGGGGGGCGGAAGATACCTAATAAAACATGAGAATAGTTACATCAAAAAACAGTTTGAAAGACAGCATATGAAAATATGTACTGTAAACAGTCTACAATGAGTGTACAAAATCAGCCGAGTTTGTAAGAAGTCTGAGTAAGATATTTGGCAATGGGTTATCTTGGCAGGTGGAAAGATTCTGACTAGCTTTCTGCTACTAGTAGATGCAGCTCCCTAGGTTCTACTTACCCAAAACCTCAATAAGAGTGATAGGGTGACTTTGTCTTCTTAATCAGCTGTGTTTCTTTGGTGTTAAGAACTGTCATGTGTGCTAGAAGGGTAGTGATGGTCTGAATTGCTTGGTCAGGGCAAATAGGAGCCAGTATCCAAATATACTGTAGCACTACTGTCTAATGGTTCCATTGCTTGTGCAAATGCCAGACTGGAAATGAATCACCCCATGTCCCGTTAATCTGTTCCCACACAGAGGGAGTAATTTGCGGGGATGTAAGTGATCTGACCATTGCTAATAAGATGGCAGTGTGCAGTAGATGCAATGCAATATTATAAGTTCTCACTCTCTATGCAACATCTTCTTAACATAGTGTTTCATCTGATGAGAATTACCAGATATGCTCTACGCGCATATGCCTACACAACCTTGAGTGTTTTGTGTGTGCGCGTGCGTATGTGTGTGTGTGCGCGCGTGTGTGTGTGTCCTAAACGACAGTAGTTGATTAAACACAACCTGCGACACACAGCTCAGTGTTCCTGCACATCATGGATGTTGCATTAAAGTTGTTGCTGCTCGCAGCCCTGACTCTGCTGGGTTCTTCTCAGACACCGACTAACTACAGAGACCTGTCTATTATATTACAGAAACATGTTGACAAAGCACTGAAAGAAGGGAACCGTAAATTTGGAGGGAATCATCATGTTGATTTTCATTCATTTGTAAAACCTCCAATGGTAAGTTCTGTCAGTATTTTAAAGAGTTGCTTCATTTCTGTAAATAACACTAAATAGAGTATGGGTATTGGTAGAATTCTTGGGTCTTCATTCCATTGCAAAAAGTACAATTTCATGGTCTTATTTCTTTACATTTTCTAAAACCCTTCAGGCCAGTCACTCGAAATTGTACCACTGATTACATCTGTAACACATAATCTAAAAAATGCAAACAAGCAACTATTATACTATTTTATCAAGTTGTTTTATATGTGTAATTATTATACACATATAAATTATAGTAAAATTGAGTCCTTGTAGGTAGTTTTTAGTTTCACTGTTGGTATAAATAAAGACATTAATTTACCCTGATCTGGTATTTGCACATAATTTTGTTTTTTAAAACTCCTTTGTTTCTCATTAACAAGCAGAACTGTTCAACATGCAGCTAATGAAAGTGAGAAAATTGTGTTGCCATTGTTGAATACAAAATGTTTTTTACTGCAGTCTTTACATTGGAGTGGGGTTTGAGGCATAAAACAACAATCACAAATCAGATCATTTAAAATAAAACAACATAATAAAAATTATGATAAATAATGGTAAATTTTGTAAGAAACGCATAACTGTCCATTTCATGTTTGCCACCTTGCTTTCAAATCAATATTTAAAGCTATGTGCACTAACGTGGCAACTCAATACTCTTTTTCACAGACTATGCAGAGGAGCCTGAATGTAAATGTCCTTCTGAAAGTCACAACGTGCAAGAAGAATGATAAGAATGCGTATAATCATCGACCTGAATGTGATACACAAAAAGAAAAAACGGTGTGTATGATCTTTATTGCCCTAATTCTCAACCTCATGAACTATTTAACCTCATGGATTAATGCCTTCAGCCATTTGAAATTGTCAAAGTAATTTTTATTTTATTATTAAAATGCATGTTAACCATAGAAAGACTGCATTGATATTTTACAACATTGCTAAACAAATCTTAAGGTGTGCTAAACTGTGTCAAACTTTTTTATTATTATTAATATATTTAGCCCTTGATTGACTGTCTTGTCTGTAAGACAACAAGTGATACAGAACTGGTTCACTGTGCCATAAAKAAAGAAGTAATTTCTGTAAGTATACCACAGCAGAAATAAACTAGAAATAAAAACCACAGGAAAATTAAACACACGATCTGTACTTGGTAATGAGTTAATTCCTGACAATTTAAAAATAAATTGCTTCATTTTTTTTCAGGGAATGCACAAAGAAATTCGAAATAACTGTCTGGTTTATTATCATGGAGGATCGGATATCAGGGGCGGGTTCTTGTATATGTTTCAGGCTGCACAAATCTAACTATATACTATAAATATGCATCTAACTATATATAATAATTAGAGATATTTTCAAAATGTGTACTCTTTTTTTTTTTTTTTACCAGCTGCATATATTTGTTATAGTAGAAGTAAAATTAGTTAACACAACACAAAACAGTATTCACTGTTGAAATAGAAAATGTAATTATGGTCAAATATGTACTTTATGAAACTAAACTTTAGATAAAGCTTATTTAAGCGGAGTGTTTTCTGTCACATGTGCAGATTTGATTGTATTGTATCCAACCTCATAAAGCCCCGAAACATTAATGTTGTGTAGTATCAAAATACAATAGACAAAATGCCCTAAAACCACCTTTTAGAGAAAGGCAATTATCTGCACTGAATAAATAAATAAAAATTAAAGTGTAAGTACTGTATGAGTCTCTAAGTATGTGGTATTAACCACCTTTTCAAGCTCAATGTGTTTCACGTCAGTTGCATCGCAACTACCTTTTTTCTCTGATGGAGTGACAACAACTACGTACTACTAATGTATTTCCTAATTTTTACCATATTGTATTTGTGGCTGTTCAAGCTTAACATCAACCCTGTCATGGTAAAATAGTCAGTTACTTTCAGTTACTTATACATTTTTGAATACTACTATTACTATTTTTCTTTGTAAAACTGTCTAAGGTTATCTTGAACAACTGTATGCACATATAACTGAAATTGAACTAGATTAAATGTTTTAAATTGATCCAGATTAAATACTGTAGCTAGCAAAGTTCATAAGGTATGGTGTGTTTGTACATACTGTACTATATAATATATGTCAGCAAATACTACTGGTATATATAGTACAAGCAGTATTATATTAGATAATATTATATTGTGTATCAGTGGTAGAGCCACTGTGGTAAAACAAAAAGTACTTATAGTACACTGAAAAAAGTCAAACTGCTGTTTCATTGATACAAAGTATGTTTCTACATTGATCTGATGGAATTGTTTGGATGATTTCTTACACGAAACAGTTATTTTTACTTTGATTAAAATCAAACATTGCAGCCCCTGGTTAAACTTGCATGTAATCCAATCATTTAAAGGACGTTTCTACTTCCAACCAAAGTTTCGCCATGTCACATATCTTTATGACGTAGCACTATCGCGGACTGGATCACATTCTGCTGGCCGCAATTACAGTTTTCCAAAGAAAACTCTTTTAAACCAGATGAGATGCAAATTCATGTCCTTTCTCTATTAAATATGTCTCTTCTATGCGC
This sequence comes from Clarias batrachus, assembly GCA_003987875.1. Taxonomy (NCBI): domain Eukaryota; kingdom Metazoa; phylum Chordata; class Actinopteri; order Siluriformes; family Clariidae; genus Clarias; species Clarias batrachus. Next base: position 107,916 of record QMIH01001588.1, on the reverse strand, counting down.
AAATTTATGATTTATGTCAGGAACAGCTACTTTGTAGATTGAGTTTTGTGTCCATGTTTGCTAGCCCTTTCATGCATAGTGGTCACTACAGTGGATAGCTATCCAAAAGCTGTTCTCTTGTTCATACAGGGGTTTTTGTTGTTCTAGTTGCATATAGGCCAATACAGTGGATGCTTGTGCATCATCCCATACACTGCCACCAATAGGCCAGTCATGGTAAGTGCATTTTTTTCTAACCGAAATTCAAGATGGCTACCAGGAAGTCAGAAATGCAGCACATGCCAGGAATATCTTGTAAATCCTTCTATAGCAGGACAAAAAAAATTCTAGCATCAAGTAACATCTAAGGATAAATATAATTGTTCAAATTTCCAGATATTTATTTTGTGTATGGATAAATTAGCAATTAATCTCATGTCCACTAAATTGGACGCCATGTCTCTTTATATTTTGTAGAGTTCAAATGCAGGGCGTGATAGGAAGGCCTACAGGATAGTGAAGAATATACCATGTGAGTCAAGTGAGGATGATGTCAGTGGCAGTGATGATGAATGGCTGCCAAAAAAATAAGGGAAAGGATCAGAATTAGTCAATGCTAGCAGTAGTGACAGTGGATCTGAGGATGCTGAAAGAGCTGTGCGTGGTGAGGTAGCTGAAGATGGTGAGGGAGCTGAGGATGTAATACCTGACAGAGCTAAGGGACGGAAAAGGTTAAAAATGTCTGGAAAACCAAAGACAACCAGTTTGTGGTTTTCTAGGGGAGTGGAACGTATCTATCTATTTCCTGAAGATCTGTTGATTTGAAATTGTGCACAATATCAACTTGTATGCACTCCAAAATGGAAAAGAAAATCTGGCCCTGACAACAGGAGAACTGAAAACATTCCTGGGAATAAATATGGTCATGTCATACGTCATATACTCACGATCAAGAATGTACTGGTCATCAGAGTCAGGTCTTCATCTTGACTTAATAGCAAATGCCATGCCAGTGAACAGATTTGAAGATATTCTGACGTACATTAACTTTGTTGATAACTATTCAAAATAGCCAAGCAATACTGACAAGCTGTTCAATCAATCAGACCAGTGTTAAATGCACTTGAGCAAACCTTCCATTCAGCAGTTGATCCTGAAGATTTTCAATCTATTGATGAACAGATCATACCCTTCAAGGGCCAGCTGTCTCTCAAGCAGTACATTCCAAAAAAAACGAAACCCTGGGGTGTGAAAGTGTGGGTAAGAGCAGGGACCTCTGGATACATGTGCAGATTTGAAGTGTATCAGGGCTTAGCGGGGCGTGGCCAAGTCAGTGAAATGGGAATGGCTGCAGTCTCTGATGATATACAGCAAAAGAATCACAAGGTGTTTTTTGACAATTTCTTTTGTACCATTCCACTAATTCAGGCATTGCAACAACAGGGTATCTATGCCACTGGAACATGCAGCATCAATAGACTCCAGGGAGCACAACTGAAATTGGAGAGTGAAAAGCATCTCAAAACAGAGGGAAGAGGAGCTTGCTCTGTCATCAGCAATGCTGACAACATCACTGTCACACACTGGTTTGATAGTCCAGTTATGCATATGGCCTCCTCTTGTGCTGTCCAGTCTCCTTCAGATTTAGCCCAGAGATGGAGCAACAAAGAAAAAAAAATGCTCAACATCCAAAGGCCATTTTCAGTTCAGCTGTACAATCAGCATATGGGAGGAGTGGATCTCATGGATCAGTGTGTTGCAATGTATCCCCACAGACGCAAAAACAGGTGGTGGTACATCAGAGTGTTCTTTCACTTCTTGGATGTGACTACTGTGAATGCCTGGCACCTTTACAGAATGTCTGGGTTGGAAAAGACAAGGCATCTGTAGCTTGTGCACTAATAAATGCAGGTTCCATCAAGACACCCACAAGAGGAAGACCAAGTGGCACTCCACCTCCAGTGAAACGCAGAGCAGTGTCCATGCCACCACCTGAGATCAAGTTTGGCCATGGTAAACACTGGCCTCTTCTCAGCGAGGAAAAAAATGCCAAAAGATGTCATGATGCTGCATGCACACAAAAAACAAAGTATGTTTGCATGCAATGTCTTGTGGCTGTGCCCTGGATGCTTTGCCAATTTCCATACAAGATAGATTGTAAAAGGAGATGAGAGGGACATGATGATGTGAGAGGATGATAGCAAATCATAGGAGAGAAAGAGCATTTGTTGAGTTCAATATACTATAGTTGCCACTTTTTGTAAGGGCATGTTTTACACCTGTTAACTTATGGGAACAGATATATATTGTTTTTTTGTGCCCTGGATGTTATACCAAATTATAATAACTGGTTATATTTTATTATCACACAGTATATCATTTTCTTCTATTGGTTTGTTAAATGCATATTTCTTTGGTTCAAGCGTCAAACACATGGTGTCCAGCTCAGTGGACATATGAGAAAAATCTATGAGAAAAATTCCAATTGCATTTTATTTTCAAGCCTAGAGAGGAATAAAAACTACACCTAACTACACCTATATTACCTAGCATTAGGTAACTAAAGCTGTTATTTTCAAAATGTCAGAGATTGTAAGTTAAAACGGCTGTGCCGAATTACATGAAATTAATTAGATTTAAGTACCATTGGTTAACGACGTAAAAATTAATGGGAAAGTGGCCTAAATATAGAGCAAAGCAAAGAAATTTAAGTATATATTTAATGTATTATGAGTACATTACAGTGTTACGAATACATACTTGAAGTAATATACTATGAATATATTCTTATTGCAGCGGTAGCATGCTGTTATACTTATTTACATTCACTTATATACTATTCCAAATACTAAAAAGCACACTTTATGTTTAATACAAATATACTTTATTATATAATATAGTGCACACAGTCTTATATACTACTGTGTTAATGGGGAGCCTATTAGAAAACAGACTGTCCGAATCTGCCCGCCTCCACTTGGTTGGTATTTCTCTTACTCTAGTCTCTGGTTGGCTGGAATAGTGACAGCGTTCTAACGCTGCTGCAGTTCGTGCAAGTGTAGCTTTATGATATTGAGCGCACGGAACAGAAAGTTAAAACTAGTGATGGACAGTTTGGATCATTTTAATGAAAGACATGTAATGACTCGTTTCTTTAAATCTCGTTCATCATAATTAACTAATCTTTTTTTGAGCAATTTACTTAATTTTGTTCTTTTGATAAATAAAAGTTACATTTTCAATAACCTGACCCCTGACATGTCTGCATACAAAATTTTGGCTATAGTTCCAGTAATGAAAATATTACAATGCAGTAAAGGACATTTGATAAACAGAAGAGTTGTTCGCTCATTGGTCACGTGACCCACATAGATGTTATGCAGTGAGTCACGTGGCAAAAGAACGACGACTCGGACTAAAATACTCATGAGTATAACCCCTCAATTCTGTTTCCTGTGTAATGCACTGTACAGTGTACTGTCTATGGGAGTCATGTGACAAAAGAACGAACAACGCAGAAGACTCATGAGATGAACCGCTTATTTCTGTTTACTGTACAGGTTTTTTACAGCTTTTCTGAAAGGGCATTATTTTACCCATACTGCAGAAATTGGTAAGTCTCACAATGTACATATAAAAACATTATGTAGAAGAATTTTTAATGGAAATGTAAAAAATAGACTTACATCATTTTAAATAACTGGACCCAACCACCTACTATAAAATAAACTTTTCAATTTCAAGTTTAAAAAAATGGAGGCAGTGTAAGTTCCCATTAGTTTTACAGTACTAACTTTGATTAGTTTTGTGTTTGTATATCGTGTGAATTTAGTAAATGTCAATGTAATCTAAATATCCTAAAATAAACTCCCCCAAAATGACAGAGCACTGAAAATTAGTAGTTGGATTAGCTGATACAATCAGAGAATAATTGCAGTTATCCTGCCAAACTGGTGTTGTTGTATTTTCAGTAGTTAGCAATTGCAAAGGGTGATGATTTCTATATATACTGTTTTTAAGTTTTGCTAAGAACTTGAGCCAGTCCAAATTTTGTTTTTACTTTGTTTTTTTATGATCAATATTGAGTTTCTAAGAATTACAACTGTTTAACTTCAAGCAAGATTCCTGGCTTCCTTGAACAAGCTAAAAAACTGCAAACTAATAGAGATAATCAGAAACAAGTACAGGAACAGGAACTCTCAGACCAGAGATATAATCTAAGTTCTTAATCAGACATGTACTTGCTCAATAAAACAGAAATTACACACGTGGACAAAATAGTTGGTACCCTCCGGTCAATGAAAGAAAAACTCACAATGGTCACAGAAATAACTTTAATCTGACAAAAGTAATAATAAATAAGAATTCTATGAATGTTAACCAATGAAAGTCAGATATTACTTTTCAACCATGCTTCAACAGAATTATAAAAAAAAATGAAAACTCAAAAACTCATGGAACAGGCCTGGACAAAAATGATGGTACCCCTAACTTAATAGTTTGTTGCACAACCTTTTGAGGCAATCACTGCAATCAAACGATTCCTGTAACTGTCAATGAGACTTCTGCACCTCTCTGCAGGTATTTGGGCCTCCTCACTCCTCATAAGCAAGCTGCTCCAGTTGTTTCCAGTTTGAAGGGTGCCTTTTCCAGACAGTATGTTTCAGCTCCTTCCAAAGATGCTCAATAGGATTGAGGTCAGGGCTCATAGAAGGCCACTTTAGAATAGTCCAATGTTTTCCTCTTAGCCATTCTTGGGTGTTTTTAGCTGTGTGTTTTGGGTCATTGTCCTGTTGCAAGACCCATGACCTGCGACTGAGACCCAGCTTTCTGACTCTGGCCAGCACATTTCTCTCTAGAATCCCTTGATAGTCTTGAGATTTCATTGGACCCTGCACAGATTCAAGACACCCTGTGCCAGAACATAACAGAGCCTCCTCCATGTCTCACAGTAGGGACAGTGTTCTTTTCTTCATATGCTTCATTTTTCCATTTGTGAACATAGAGCTAATGTGCCTTGGCAACAAGTTCCCTTTTTGTCTCATCTGTCATAGGACATTCTCCCAGAAGCTTTGTGGCTTGTCAACATGTAGTTTGGCACATTCCAGTCTGGCTTTTTTATGATTTGTTTTCAACAATGGGGTCCTCCTTGGCCGTCTCTCATGTAGTCCACTTTGGCTGAAACAACGATGGATGGTGCGATCTGACACTGATGTTCCTTGAGCATGAAGTTCACCTTGGATCTCTTTAGAAGTCTTTCTGGGCTCTTTTGTTACCATTCGGATTATCCATCTCTTTGATTTGTCATGAGATTTCCTCCTGCGGGCCACGTCCAGGGAGGTTGGCTACAGTCCCATGGATCTTAAATTTCTGAATAATATGTGCAACTGTAGTCACAGGAACATCTAGCTGCTTGGAAATGGTCTTATAGCCTTTACCTTTAACATGCTTGTCTATAATTTTCTTTCGAATCTCCTGAGACAACTCTTTCCTTCGCTTCCTCTGGTCCATGTTGAGTGTGGTACATACCATGTCACCAAACAACACAGTGACTACCTGGAGCCCTATATATAGGCCCACTGACTGATTACAAGATTGTAGACACCTGTGATGCTAATGAGTGGACACACCTTGAATTAACATGTCCCTTTGGTCACATTATTTTCAGTATTTTCTAGGGGTGCCATCATTTTTGTCCAGGCCTGTTCCATTGGTTTATTTTTTTTTTATAATTCTGTTGAAGCATGGTCGAAAAGCAATGTCTGACTTTCATTGGTTAACATTCATAGAATTTTTTTTAATTATTACTTTTGTCAGATTAAAGTTATTTATGTGACCATTGTGAGTTTTTCTTTCATTGACCAAAGGGTACCAACAATTTTGTCCACGTGTGTAGCTTTGTGTTTTTGAGTTTGTTGAGTTTTTGAGTTTGTTATACTCATTCATATTAATCATTCTTTACTGGCATTATTGAGTAGCCTAACTCATACTATTTAATAGCAATTATATATTTTTTTTTTGTTGCAAATCAAATAAATTGATGTGATTGATGGAATAATGCTCAAAAATTCCCATAAACACACTCCTTGAAGTTAAAGACTTGAATTTGTTGTAGCTGCAAAGGGTGGGGCAACAATATATTAAACCCTATGGATTAAGAATTGGATCTTAGTCATGTTCATATGGATGTGAAGGCAGGCGAGCGAATACTTTTGGCAACATAGTGTAATATAATGTGTGTGTATTTGTCAGTTGTTTTGGCCTATTTACTGACATAATTAAATTTAACTTAAATGTGATGCACCCTAATCCTAGGTGTTTTTTTGCACTCATACGGGGGCATTAAGTGATTTTTACATGCATACTTCGGACACTCTTTTTTTTCTCTCTAACAAATGTCCTGTCTAACAAATATATAATAACCCATAGCTTGAAACTTAAGCATAAGAACTGTATAAACCTATAATATATTTATTCGACCACTGTATACATATATACATACTGTATATAGCCTGTTATTTTCTCTAACAGGCTAATCAAGGTACGGTGGAAGCATCAAGTAATAATTCTTCCTGTAATTCCTTTTAAACATAAGATCTGTGGGATGTGAAAGTGAAAAATTTTGTTTAACATAAGAATAGTAACTAATAAATGGTAAGGCCAGGCCTGGTCCAGTGTATCCTGATCCCATAGTCTGTCTAGGTCTACCACAAAGAACCACATTTCAAGTTTCAAGTTTGTCATGTACACAGTAAAAAAAAAATAGTTTCCCCTGTACAATGAAATTCTTTCTTTTGCTGTCCACAACAAATGCCAAATATGTACAGTTTACAATATATACTGTTTATAATATAGATATATTTGGCATATATAAAAATATATGCTGTAACCAGCCCACAATGAATGTGCAATGAGTGTGCAAACAGTCCACAAAATGAAAAAATATACTGCAACCAGGCCACAATGAGTGTGCAAATTCTGTAAAGTGTGTAAGAAGAATGAAAAGTGTGTGTAAGACTACGGAAGCTATGTAAATTTCACCTGTGGATGCCATCATCAATCCCTGCATTGTCTATAGGAACCTGCCATACCTAAGAGTGACTGGGTGACTCGTATTCTTTGTCACGGGCTACCGGAGGTGGACCAGAAGACTTAGCAGTTAGCCCTTGTTGCATGGACTGTAAACCCAAACGCAGAAATAGTGCGCACAGGCAGGATAACCATGCAAGTTATTTTAAGAACTCTCTTACACGAAGAGCAAGGATCTACACAAATAGACCGCGTTCTAGCAACATATACTCAACCAGAAAGACAACTCGAATCGGTACAGATAATCCGGCGATGACTCGGAAACGACATGGTCGAACTCAATGACTGAGCGATGTGAAGCGCCATCTTGTTTCCTTTTAAGCTTCCTGAATCATGACCATATTACTTCCAGGTCCTAGTGCCGGTCACGGTGCGTGTGCGCATGACAGTACCCCCCTGTCCAGTAACGGCTCCCGGCGGTCCTTGGGTGGAGGATACCCGATGACGGTAGCTCGGGGTCGAGGATGAACCGGGCCGGAATCCAAGATCGTTCCTCGGGGCCGTAGCCCTCCAAGTCAACCAGGTACTGCATACCTCTTCCCTGAGGACGTGAGTCAAGGATCCGGCATACAGTATAAGCGGAACCACCCTCAATGATTCCGGGAGGAGGAGAAGGGTGGGTGGTTGGAACCATTGGTGAAGTGATGAAGGGTTTGAGCTGGGAGGTGTGGAATACCGGATGGATCCGGAGCGCCGCAGGCAGCTGGAGCCGGTAGATGACAGTATTTATACAGAGGGTGATGCGGTAAGGGTTGATGAACCTGGGTGATAGCTTCTTGGATTCAGTATGGAGGTGCAGGTTTCTCGTAGACAGCCAGACTTTGTCACCTACATTGTACAATCGTCCCGGAGGGTGTCGACCTTTGGACCAACTGTTGGGCCGATGGTACATCGACCTCCGGTTCTTGGTGTTCAAACGGTTCGAGGCTGGAAACAGTGGCATATCTCAAATGGCCTTAGTTTGGTGGCGGAAGAGACGTGGAGATTATGTGAAAGTTCTGCCCAAATGAGATTGCGGGCCCAAGAGCGATGGCGATCGGCGACGAAGTACCTCAGGTAGCGCTCCAGTTGTTGGTTAGTCCGTTTCGTCTGACCGGATGATAGATTGCAGGTGGAATTGCTCAGACAGCAGAAGGTCTTCCAGAACTGTGCCGTGAACTGGGGCCCCCTGTCGCAGACGATGTCCTTGGGGAGCCCATGCAGGCGGACTACATGTTCTAAAATCAGCTCAGCTGTCCTTTTTGCTGACGGGAGTCCAGGGAGAGCCACCAGATGCACGGCTTTGGAGATCCAATCTACGATGGTCAGAATGGTGTTTTTTCCCTCGGCGACCGGCAAGGCCCGTGATGAAGTCGAGGGCAATGTGCGTCCAGGGCTGATGGGGGACAGGGAGTGGTTGGAACTCCCCTGCTGTTGGTTGGTTGGTGTCCTCCTTTGCCCTGGCGCACACTGGGCACACCTGGACGAACTCTTTGATGTCCTTGATCATGGTCGGCCACCAAAGGGTGCGCTGTATGAACTTTTGGGTGCGCCCCATGTCCGGGTGGCCGGAGAATGCAGTGGAGTGGCCCCATTGGAGGACCTCGGTCCTTAGGGCATGGGGTACGTAGAGTCGTCCAGGCGGCACACCTGCCCGTACGGTCTCACGGCCTGTGCCTGGTGGGCCCTCGTCTCCAAATCCCAACAGAGTGGTGTGATGATTTTGGATGGTGGGAGAACAGGCGCAGGGCCCGCCCGGGGGGCGTCTTCCTCATGTTGTCAGGAGAGGACGTCGGCCTTGGTGTTCTTTGACCCCGGGCGGTAAGACAGATGGAAATGATACTGTTCAAAGGACAGTGCCCATCGCGCCTGTCTTGGATTAAGCTGTTTTAAACTTCGGATGGTGATGAGATTTTGGTGATCGGTCCAGACGATGAACAGCTCTCTGGCACCCTGGAGCCAGTGTTGCCATTCCTCCAAAGCCCACTTTGTGGCCAGCAGCTGTCGGTCCCCTACTCCGTATCTCTACTGAGTGGGATAAAAAATTTTTGGAAAAGACGCTACAAGGGTGTAGCTTCTGATCTGTACCTCTCTGGGAGATAACTGCACCGGCGCCCATGTCCGAAGCGTCCACCTCCACAACGAACGCTTTGGTGGCATCGGGGTGAAGGAGAATTGAAGCAGTGATGAATTGGGGGCAGAGTTCATGAAATGTGGAGATGGCAGCAGAGTTAAAGTGAAAGTGATGAGAAGATGGTCGGATCAGGCCGGTTAAAGGAAGTGCAACTGTACTGTAGTTCTGGATAAAGCGACGATAGAAATTCGCTAACCCGAGAAACCTTTGAAGTTGCTTAAGAGTCTTGGGTAGCGGCCAATGACGCAAAACTTCTAGCTTCTGCGGATGCATGGCCACACCCTGGGGCGAGATAACAAAACCCAGGAATGTGCAGGAGCGCTTGTGAAAAGCGCACTTCTCCAACTTACAGTACATGTACACTGACATGCTGGATGTGGGAGTAGATCAGAATATCGTCCAGGTACACGAAGACCCATCGACCTAGCATATCTCTCAGGACGTCATTAATAAACTGTTGAAAGACTGCAGGTGTGTTGCAAAGTCCAAATGGAATGACCAGGCTCTCATAATGTCCAGTAGGGGTGATGAAGGCCGTCTTCCACTCATCACCCTCTCTGATGYGCACCAAGTTGWRRRCRCTCCGGAGRTCCAACTTTGTGAAAATGGTGGCACCAGAGAGGGCGTCCAGGGCAGAGTTGGTAAGAGGCAGTGCGTGACGATTCTTGATAGTGATGTTGTTAAGCCCCTGATAGTCAACACAGGGGCGTAAGTCACCATCCCTCTTCTTCACAAAGAAGAACCCCGCGTTGGCAGGCAAAGAGGAGGGCCGGATGGTACTTAGGCGGATGGTGTTGGAGACATATTCCTCCATCGCCTGCGTCTCAGTGGTGGAGCGTGAGTAGAGATGGCCGCGAGGAGGAATGGAACCCGGCTGAAGGTTGATCGCCAGGTCGTAGGGGCGATGAGGAGGCAGGTGGGTGGCGCGTCTCTTACAAAACACTTTAGCCAGGTCCCGATAGATGGCCGGAATGGCGTTGGTGTCGACATCGGGGACCTCGGACTCCCTAGAACATGTCCCAGCCGGAGCCCATAGGCAAAGTTCGGTACAAGCCGGCCCCCATTGAAGGATCCGATTCTGTGACGGGCGGAGGACGAGTCGGCAGAGTGGCCACCTCCCGGAGTGTCGCGTTCTCCTGCCGCACCTCCGCGATGTCTTGGACGCTGCTAGGGAGGGCCGCGAAGCTGCTCGATCAGCTCGGCATGCCGATTAACCACATCACAGAGGTGCGCGTAATCCGCTGGGTTCACTGCTGATGCCTCAGTCCTTCTGACACGGGCTATCGGAGGTGGACCAGAAGACTTAGCAGTTAGCCCTTGTAGCGCGCACAGGCAGGATAACCACGGGAGTTATTTTAAGAACTCTCTTACACGAAGACCAAGGATTTACACAAATAAACCCACATTCTAACAACACACACTCAACCAGAAAGACAACCCGAATCGGTGAGTACTCACAGATAATCCGGCGATGACTTGGAAACGACATGGGCGAACTCAATGACTGAGCGATGTGAAGCGCCATCTTCTTTTTTGCTTCCTGAATCGCGACCGGGTCTTAGTGCCAAGTGCGCATGACATCCTTAAACAGCTATGTTGCTTTTGTGTTAAGGATCTCTAGATAGAAAGAACACTGTTATGTGTGCTAGAACGGTATTTATCATGACTTGCTCCATGGTCAGGGCACATAGGAGACAGTATCCAAATATGGCACTACTCTCTAATGGTTCTATTACTTTTGCTTAAGCCAGGCTGGCAACAGATCTGCCCATCTCCTGTTAATCAGTTCCCACACAGAGGGATCCACGTCTGTGGATTTGAGTGATCTGACCAGTGCTCATAAGATTAATAATCTAATGGCAGTGTGCAGTAGTTGCAATGCAATATTATAAATTATTACTCTGCATTCAAAATCTAAATCTAGTGTTTCATCTGGTAAGAATAACCATATACAGTATGGTTTATAGGCATATGCCCACACACAACCTTTGTGTGTGTGTGTTTATGTGTGTGTGTGTGTGTGTGTGTGTGTGTGTGTGTGTGTGTGTGTGTGTGTGTGTGTCCTAAAGGACAGAAGTTGATTAAATGCAACCTGCTACACATACAGCTCAGTCTTCCTGCACATCATGGATGTTGCACTAAAGTTGTTGCTGCTCGCAGCTCTGACTCTGCAGGTTTCTGCTCAGACACCAACTGACTACAGAGATCTGTCTAATACATTACAAAAATACGTTGACAAAGCGCTGGAAGAAGGGAACCGTAAATTTGGAAGGATTCATCATGTCGATTTTCATTCCATCGTAAGACCTATAGTGGTAAGTTCTATCAGTATTTTAAAGAGTTGCTTTACTTCTGTAAATAACACTTTAAATAGAGTATGGGTATTGGTAGCATCCTTGGATCTCCATTCCATTGCAAAAAGTCTTATTTCATGGTCTTTTTTCATTACATTTTCTAAAAACCCTTCATGGCCAGTCACTTGACATTGTACCACTGGTTGCACCTGCAACACATAATTAAAAAAATGCAAACAAGCAAGTTTATACAATTAGACCATTTTATCACGTTATTTAGATTTTTAATTATTATAGCAACGTCCAGTCACTGTTGGTAGTTTTGCTGTTGATATAAATAAAGACATTAATTCATCTTTATCTGGCATTTGCATATAACTTGCTTTTAAAAACTCCTGTACTTATTAGCAGCCAGATCTATCTGACATGCAGCTAAAGAAAGTGAGACAGTTTTGTGGCCATTGGAGTGGGGTTTGAAGCATAAAGCAACAATAACAAATAAGATAATTTAAAATAATTTAAAACAATGTCATAACTAATAATGGTAAATAATGGTAAAAATGGTAAATAATGGTAAATAATGGTAAAAATGTATCACATAATTGGCCATTTAATTAACAGTTTACCACCTTCCTTTAAATCAATATTTAAAACTATGTGCACTAATGTGGCAACTCAATACCCTTTTTCACAGACTAGGCAGAGCAGCCTGTATGTAAATGTCCTTCTGAAAGTCACAACATGCAAGAAGGCTCATTCATATAAACACCGACCTGAATGTAAGACACAAAAAGAGAACACGGTGTGTATGATATCTTTATTTCTCTTATTCTTAACTTCCATTTGAAATTGACAAAGGAAATTTAATTTACGGATTATCCATAGAAACGTGACAATCATAGATAATTTTTTAGCATCACAAAAACTTAATAGAAATACTAAATACATATTTCTTTTTTTTTACCCAGGACTTGATAGACTGTCTTGTCTGTAATATGAAACATGGTAAAGAACTGGTTCACTGTGTCGAGAAGATGAAGGCCAATAATGTGAGTATACAGCTGCAGATCTAGAAATAAACACCACAGGCAAAGTAAACACATGATCTGTACTTGGTGATGGAGTTACTTCAGAAACTTCTAAATGAATTACTTTGTTTTTTCAGGGAAAGCACAAAGAATATCGAAATAACTGTTCGGTTTCTCAGCCCGGAGTATGGTCTATCTCTGCATTAATGTATACTGCTGTTTGAAGCTGCACAAATCACAACAGGAAAAACATCTAACTATATACATATACAACTAACTATATACAATAATTGGAGTATAAATATGCGTAAATATCACATTTGAGTTCAGTTATTTACTGTTTAAATAGAAAATGTAGTTATGGGGAAATATGTACTGAATTATGAAACTGAATATGTACTTTAGAAAAAGCACGTTTAAGAGGAGATTTGATTCTCACATCTGTACTCATTAAGTGTTTATAATTCTATTGTATTATCTATAATTGTATTGTATCAATTTAAAACCATTCACACTGTAAAGTGAACTAAAATATGTATTTTCTGCATGAATTTTGATTAACTTCAAGTGACGTTCTAGCATTTAAAGTCTGTTAGCACTCCTACTGTAATATAGAAAAAGGAGAAAATGTGTGAGGCAGGAGCATGGATATTTTAATAGTCTGAATATGATTATAAATAAAATTTTATAAACATTGTTGCTAAACTAAATTGGTATGTATAATTACCAAGATTTAAAATGAAATTGCAGCCTGTTGTGTAGTATCAGAGTACAAGAGTCAATTTGCCCTAAAACCAGCTTTTTGAGAAAGGCAATTATGGGCACTAAATAAATAAATGAATACATAAATAAAGTTAAAGTGTAAGTATGTGCCTCTAAGTATGTGGTATTAACCACCCCTTTACGCTTAATTAGAGCAACAATTAGAATTACTACTACTGCATTTCCTAATTTTTGCCATATTGTATTTGTGGCTGTTCAGTTACTTAATACAATTTAGAATTCTACTATTACTATTTTCTCTATAAAAAACTGTATAATGCTATCTTGAACAATTGTTTGCATTGATAACTGAAATTGATCCAGATTAAATGCCCATGTTGTTTATCATGCATCTGACATGGTGGACATACTGTATGTACTGTTTTCTTTGCATTTACTGTATAGTTCATCCTCATATTTCATTCATTTGATAGTCATGAAAGTGTTTTTTTAAAAACAATTTTAAAATTGTTGTTTCTAATCATAAACCAGTATTAAATAGATGTAAAAGAGCTATCTCACTGAAATCTTGTTTTACTGTTACAGATGTTGTGTTATAAATCATCCATAACATATGCAAGTACATGTCTTATTGAAAATGGCTTTTCTGATTGTTTGTTTGTTCACAGAAATTTGTGTTTTGTCTGTCCTTGTGTTTTCCTTCTTTGACACACTAAATGCATTCAAATTTTGCCTTTTATATTCAGCTTCATTACCTTTTTACTGAAAACTTTAGAGTGAGCAAGGGGCAGCACGATTCACCCATATATGGTTCTCTATTAGTGCTTATTGCAGTTTCCATTTTGAATATTTTGTGCAATAATAGCTTTATGAAGCTTTGTTGCTCCATGATTATGCAACAGTTGAAAAGGAAGTGGACATGAAACATTTTCCATCAGTCATCGCGCCTCGCTTGAGCTTGAAAATGGAATTATATGTCTACTATCATCATTATCAAGGACATCATATTAATAGGACACAGTAATGAAATTTTTTATTTAATCCAAAAATCAAAAATCCTTCGTATTATATAGTCTAGTAATCCGTA
>QMIH01001588.1:54273-93563 GCA_003987875.1 Clarias batrachus | reverse complement strand
ATAAAATATATATACACTGGTCACATGTTCACATTTCCACACATTACAAAGAAATAAATGTTCACTTCCATTGAGACAATATATTTAAATGTATTAAAATGTATTTATTTAATAAGTTCCTTTCCCATATTGATTTTTTAAAGAAAATTGATTCTTTCTAGAAACAGACAGAGACTTATGCAATGTAAGCAAATATATTGATACTGAAAAAAACCTTATCTCATCTCATCTGCCTTGGCCTCCATGTGTTTCTTTTATATTATAATTCAGGTTGTAACATGGTAGTACTATGAACGGTTCCACCATACTTTGGTGAATACCATGGCAGATACTGTGGCATTTCAGCTGGTATCACCGCAATACTTTGGTGAATACAATTGTAGTTATTGGATACCACAACAGCTAGCAAAATTCAGAAGGTATGTGTATGTTTGTACATACTGTACCTTATAAAACATGTTAGCACATACTACTGGTATGTACTGTATAAAGTACAGACAGTATCATATTAGATATTGGTACTAAACTTTGGTAGTCACTGTTGTGCCCAAAAAGTACCCATAGTATATAAACTATATATGTACGTATTACTATAGTTGGGCTAGTGTAAGTACCATGGCACTTAGAAATATACTCCCTTATATATTAAGTTTCCACTATGTATAAATATTTTGACAATGTCCTGATATCTATTAATTAATTAATCCATATTTATGTACTATATTAGCAAACAGCAAAATAACTGTCAAAAATACCATGGTACATATAACATGGTAAAATTTCTTAAGGGTGTTACAGGGATAAAAGGGGTAGCAGGGGATAGCAGAATGACAAGAGAAGAATAATAAATAAGTTTTTAAAAATTACATAAATAAACTCTACAATTAAGTACCCAAATTTCCATTGTTGTACATTTCTGGTATCAGCGATATGGATTGTAAATTCTGACAGAAGCAAGAACAACCCACAAAGTAAATGGCTTGTCCCACTGCTGAGTCAAAAAAGGTCCACTGGAGTGTTCGCTGCACACCAAAAGACCTGAATCTATACAACAGATAGGCTGCTCTGTCCTTACTGCATTATTCATTAATATCTAAACTTTGGAAGTTATAGGGTGACTCTTATCATGCTCTGTGTGTGGCATCTCTCTCCTGTCACTCAGAACAACACTAGCCAATTGTAGGCATCTGCAAGCTCATGTATGCAGAATGAGGCAGATAGGGTCCTCATTGTGCTTTCTCATGATGATGCTTCTATAGCTCGTGGCCAGACAAATATACATATCTAACAGGAGCTAACAAGGAATATGCTAATGTGTTTCCTATTGTCTGTCTGTGGAGCCAAAAGCTTAAATTCTGCTGATAATAAACAGAGAACGTCAAACACATCAAGCATGCTTGTATCTTTACCCCTCTCCCGGCTAATAAGCATATAATTGTGYGGTGGAAGCATCAAGTTATAATTCTTCCTGTAATTCCTTTTAAACCTAACATCCATGGAACGTGGTTACATTTCACGTTTCAAATTTATTTTCATATACAGAGAAAAGAAACAAGTTTCCCCTAGAGGGCTAGAGGGCACTGTGCACATTTGTGTTTTTTTTGTAGTTTTTTTGTTAGTCGACTCAGTTTCCCAGAAGGCACCTCGGTCAGGTGATGCTGGAGCTCACCTGAACCGAGGTAGATCATTAGTATTATTATAAATAGCTGGATGTTCTGTGAATCTGGGTCGAGCATTATTACTGTCAGTGGGCATTTGTTTTGATTTAGTGTTGTTTGCAGTTTATGTTAGTTTGGTTTCTTTATATGATGTTTTGTGATGTTTGTGTAAGTGTAATGTGTTGTTTAAGTATTGTTTGAGATTAAGTATTGTTGTATTGCTGCGTTTGTATGTCCCTTTTGTTTTGTAGCCTCCAGTGTGCTCCCTTAGCCTCCAGTGAGCASCCTTAGTCTCCAGTGGGTACMCTTAGTCTCCAGTGTGCTCCCTAGGCCTCCAGTGGCTCCCCTTCTCGCCTCTAGCCCTGTTTTGTCCAGTCTCTAGCCCCTGTGTTCCAGGTCCTGTCTGGTCTCGTCCAGTCTCTAGGATTCCTAAGCCTTCGTGTCAGTCCTTTAGGGGCTGAAATGCTTACAATGGTCTGAAACGCTAACAGAGACTGTGTGTGTCTATCCAGAGCCCATGTATGTATTTTGTATGTTAATTTTTTTGTTAATTAAGGATTTTTATGTTTGAAAACAACCCCTCTGCGCCCATACCTGCCCTTTATGCCCACGGCAATAACAACCGCCCGAACCGCCTGTCATACCAGTTCGTGACAATATGCTGTAAACAGTGCATAATGATTTTGCAATGAGTGTGCAAACAGTCCACAAAATGAAAAATATATACTGTAAACAGTCCACGATGATTGTGCAAATTCCACATTTGAGAAACCTGCAATGTGTGTGAGTAAGACACATTTGGCAATGGGTTAACTTTGGCAGTTGGAAAGATTCTAATTAGCCTTCTGCTACTAGCTAATGCAGCTATGGAAATTTCGACTGTGGCTTCCATCATCCCAGCATTTTAGCATTGTCTATAGGCAACTGCCACACATCGCACACATACAGTAAGAGTGACTGGGTGACTCGTATTCTTAAACAGCAGTGTTTTTTTTTTGGCATTAAGGATCAGTGGAGAGATAGAACACTGGCATGTGTGCTAGTATAGCAGTAATGGTCTGAAAGGCTTGCTCGATGGTCAGGGCACAAAGGAGACAGTATCCAAATATGGCACTTTTCTCTAATGGATTAATTACTTTTGTTTAACCCAGGCTGGCGATAGATCAGCCCACCTCTTGTTAATTTCCACACAGAGAGAACCATTTCAKTGAATTTGAGTGATCTGATCAGTTATAATAAGATAGATAATCTAATGGCAGTGTGCAGTGAAACAATGCAATATCATAAGTTCTCACTCTGCATTCAACGTCTAAACCTAGTGTTTCATCTGGTGAGAATAACCTAATATGGTATACAGGCATGTGGCCACACTCAACCTTGAGTGTTTTGGGTGTGTGTGTGTTCCCTAACGGACAGAAGTYGATTAAACACAACCTKCYWCAGATACAGTTCAGTGTTTCTGCACATCATGGATGTTGCACTAAAGTTGTTGCTGCTCGCAGCTCTGACTCTGCTGGTTTCTGCGCAGACACCCACTGACTACAAAGATCTGTCTACTACATTACGAAAATACGTTGACAAAGCGCTGGAAGTAGGGAACCATGAATTTGGAAGGATTCATCATGTCGATTTTGATTCCGTCGTAAGACCTTATGTGGTAAGTTCTGTCAGTATTTTAAAGACTTGCTTCACATCTGTCAAAAAAATAGTGGGTATTGGCAGAATCCTTAATAAATAAGAATGCTAAATAATGGTAAAACCTGTAAGAATCACATAACTGTCCATTTCATGTTTACCACCTTGCTTTCAAATCAATATTTAAAGTCATGTGCACTAATGTGGCAACTCAATACCCCTTTTCACAGACTAGGCAGAGCAGCCTGAAGGTAAATGTCCTTCTGAAAGTCACAACATGCAAGAAGGCTCATTCATTTAAACACCTAGATGGTTGTAATACACAAAAAGAGAAAACGGTGTGTATGATCTTTATTTCCCTTATTCTAAATCTCCATTTCAAGATACATATTAACCATCATGGATCATGATGATCATTTTTAGCATCACAAAAACTTTTCTGTTGTTTTACACAGCCCTTAATAGACTGTCTTGTCTGTAAAATGAAAAATGATACCGAACTGGTTCACTGTGTCAAGAAGATAGATGTTGATAATGTGAGTATACAGCTGCAGATCTAGAAATAAACACCACAGGTAAACTAAACACATGATCTGTAATTGGTGATGGAGTTACTTCAGACCATTTAAAATAAATTGCTTTGTTTTTTCAGGGAAAGAACAAAGAAATTCGAAATAACTGTATAAGTTATCACACTGGAGAATCAACCATAATGGGATCATCAATGCAAAATACCAATAAACTTGGATGTGTTGGATGTATTCGAAGCTGCACAACTAGAAAATGTAACAGGAAAAAAAATTAACTATATACATATTCATGTAATTATGGATAATAAAGAACTAAAAAAATATTTGTGTTCTAACTTAATTTTTTGTTTAAAAGACAGCCACATTAACTTGTTTTAGTAGAACAAGTAAAAGTGAAAATTAATACTGTGACTTGTATTCTTAATCAGCTGTGTTTCTTTGGTGTTAAGAACTGTCATGTGTGCTAGAAGGGCAGTGATGGTATCCAAATATGGCGCTACTCTCTAATGGTTCCATTGCTTTTACTGAAGCCAGGCTGGCAATAGATCAGCCCACCTCTTGTTAATCAGTTTCCACACAGAGGGATCCACTTCTGTGAATTAGAGTGATCTCACCAGTGCTCATAAGATAGATAATCTAATGACAGCGAGGAGCAGAAGCAATGCGATATCACAAGTTCTTTCTCTGCATCTACATCTAAACATACAGACATTTATAGCATAAACTCAACTTTGTGTGTGTGTGTGTGTGTGTGAACTATTTAAACTTTTGGATTAATGCCTTCAGCCAATTGAAATCGACAAAGCAATTTTTATTTTATAATTAAAATGCATGTTAATTATAGAAACACTGCATGGATATTTTACAGCTTTGAAAAACAAATCTTAAGGTTTGTCATGAGCAACCGAGGGATGAAGACAGCAGCCTTAGCAGTTAGCCCGTGTTGTGTGGATGGTAAAACCAAACGTGAAAGCAGCGCTAGCAGGCAGGATAACCACGCGTTTACTCTTAGAACTCCCTTACAAAAAGAGCTAGGATCTACACAAATAAACCCACGTTCTAGCAACACACACTCAATCAAGGAAGCAACCTGAATAGGTGAGTACTCACGAAATAGTTGGTGAAGCGATAGCGAAGGCATGAATGAACTCAATGACTGAGCGATGTGAAGTGCCATCTTGTTTCCTTTTATGCTTTCTGAAAGCATGACTGTCTTACTTCCGGGTCCTCGTGCCGGTCGCGGTGCGAGTGTGCATGACAGTACCCCCCTGTCCAGGACAGACTCTYGACGGTACAGGGGTGGAGGGTACTCGACGACGGTAGTCCCGTATGAGCTCGGGGTCAAGGATGAACCGGGCCGGAATCCAAGACCGTTCCTCGGGACCATAGCCCTCCCAGTCAACTAGGTACTGCATACCTCTGCCCCGAGGACGTGAGTCGAGGATCCGGCGTACAGTATAGGCAGGAMTACCCTTGATGATTCGGGGAGGGGGAATAGGGTGGGTGGGTGGGTGGAACCATTGGTGAAGTGATAAAGGGTTTGAGCTGGGAGATGTGGAATATCRGGTGGATCCGGAGCGCCGCAGGCAGCTGGAGCCGGTAGGTGACAGGATTGACAGAGAGGGTGATGCGATATGGACCGATGAATCTGGGTGAAAGCTTTTTGAACTTTTTGGATTTTTCGTGGACAGCCACACCTTGTCACCTGTTCGGAACATTTGTCCCGGAGGGTGTCGACGGCTATGTTGTGAGGTGTAGCGGGTGTTTGCGYGCTGGATGGCCTCCTTGGCTTGAATCCAGGACCGTCGACACCTTCTGACCAACTGTTGGGCCGAGGGTACTTCAACCTCCGGTTCTTGAGGTTGGAAACCCTGGCATACCTCAAATGGACTCAGCTTCGTGGTGGAGGAAACATAGAGGTTGTGTGAGAGCTCCGTCCAAATGAGGTAGCAAGCCCAGGAGCGCTGGCGGTCAGCAACGAAACATCTTAGGTAGCGCTCCAGTTGTTGGTTGGCCCGTTCCGTCTAACCATTCGTTTGGGGGTGGTAGCCCGCGGAGAGACTGCAGGTAGAATCAATCAGATGGCAGAAGGCCTTCCAGAACCGTGCAGTGAACTGGGGCCCCTTGTCCGAGACGATGTCCTTAGGGAACCCATGCAGATGGACTACGTGCTCTAATATCAGCTCGGCTGTCCTTTTAGCTGACKGGAGTCCGGTGAGGGCCACCAGGTGCACAGCTTTGGAGAACCGATCCACTATGGTCATGATTATGTTTTTCCTTTCGGATGCCGGCAGGCCCGTGATGAAGTCGAGGGCAATGTGCGTCCAGGGTCAATGGGGGACTGGGAGTGGTTGGAGTTCCCCCGGTGTTGGAGTTCTTGAAGAGAGTTCTTGGCCCTGGCACACACTCCGCAGGCCCGAACGAATTCCTCGATGTCCTTTGCCATTGACGGCAACCAGAAAGCGTGCTGGATTTATTTGAGGGTGCGCCGCGTGCCTGGGTGCCCCGACAGCGGCGAGGAGTGACCCCATTTGATTACGTCGGCCTTGATGTTTCTGGGTATGAAGAGTCRTCCAGGCAGGGCCCCTGCCAGTTCGATCTCCGTGGCCTGTGCCTGGTGAACCCTCGTCTCCAGTTCCCAACGGAGCGGGGCGATGATTCTGGAAAGTGGCAGGACAGACGCGGGGTCTACCCGGGGACTTCCCCCTCATGTTGTCGGGAGAGGGCGTCGGCTTTGATGTCCTTTGACCCCGGGCAATAGGATAGGTGGAAATCAAAAGACTCGAAAAATAGAGCCCATCGCGCCTGCCTTAGGTTCTTGATGACAATGCGGTTTTGGTGGTCGGTCCAGACGATAAATGGTTCTCTGGCGCCCTGGAGCCAGTGTCACCATTCTTCCAAAGCTCACTTTATGGCCAGCAGCTCGCGGTCCCCTACCTCGTATAGCTGCTGAGTGGGGTCAAATTTTTTGGAGAAGAAACTACAAGGGTGTAGTTTCTGGTCTGGACCCCGCTGGGAGAGAACAGCCCCAACGCCCACCTCTGAGGCGTCCACCTCCACAACGAATTGTTGGTCGGCATCTRRATGGAGGAGAATTGGAGYGGTGGTGAATAGATGGCAGAGTTTGGAGAATGCGCTGATGGCAGTGGAGTCGAGTTGGAAGGGATGAGATGAAGGGCGGTTAGGGGTGCTGCGACTGTACTGTAGCCCCGGATAAAGCGACGATAGAAGTTTGCAAACCCAAGAAACCGTTGAAGCTGTTTGAGTCTTGGGTAGGGGCCAATGACGTACAACCTCAAGCTTCTGTGGGTCCATGGCCACACCGTGGGACAAGATGACAAAGCCCAGGAACGTGGTGGAGCACTTGTGAAAAGCGCACTTCTCCAACTCACAGTACAGTCGGTGGGCGAGCAATCTCTTAAGGACGGCCCTGACGTGTCGGATGTGTTCTTCGGCGGTGCATGAGTAGATGAGTATATCGTCTAGGTAGACGAATACCCATTTTCCCAACATGTCCCGGAGAAGATTGTTCATAAACTGCTGGAAAGCTGCGGGGGCGTTACAGAGTCCAAAGGGGATAACAAGGCTTTCGTAATGTCCATTAGGGGTGATGAAGGCTGTCTTCCACTCATCGCCCTCCCTGATACGCACTAAGTTGTAGGCGCTCCGGAGGTCCAACTTTGTAAAAAGAGAGGGCGTCCAGGGCTGAGTTGGTAAGAGGCAGCGGGTGTCGGTTTTTTAATGGTGATGTTAATCAGCCCCCGATAGTCAACACAAGGACATAATTCGCCCGAACTCTTCTTTACGAAGAAAAACCCCGCGGCGGCGGGCGAGGAAGAGGGTCGGATGGTACCCTGATGGAGGGCGGAGGACACGGAGGGTGGAGTGGAACCTGGCTGGATCTCAATAGCTAGGTCGTAGGGGCAATGCGGAGGAAGGTCGGCACGTCTCTTACAAAAGACCTAGGCCAGGTCTCGATATGCAGGAGGGATGGCGTTGGTGTCAACATCGGGGGCCTTGGACTCCCTAGAGCACGTCCCAGCCGGCATTTGTAGGCAGAGTTCGAGGCAGGTCGGGCCCAATTGCAGGATCCGGTTTTGAAACCAGGAGATGAGAGGGTCATGCTGTAATAACCAGGGGTATCCTAAGATGATGGGTGGCAAGGAAATGGAGTTGAGGTGAAAGCGGATTTCTTCTTGCTGTTGGTCAGTGGTGAGGGTGATGGGCCTAGTCTGGGTGGTGATAGGGCTGGAGGAAAGGGGCTGACCGTTGACAGATGTCACTCGAACTGGCTGGGATAACGCTTCAGTCTCCACCCCCAATCTCTTGGCATAGGAGGAGTCAATAAAGTTTCCGGCAGCCCCGGAGTCGATGAACGTGGAACTTTTGATTCATCTGTGGCCAAATTGGAGCTGTACCTGAACCATGAGATGCGAGATGCTGGGWGTGGTGGCGGCGAGATGGAAGTGACCCGGTGAGCTGCCCCCCTGACTCACCGGGCCTGATCATTTCCTGGGCGTGAAGGGCATATAGCTCTATGGTGTCCCGCTGACCCACAATAGGCGCAGAGTCCCTCCCTGAAACGTCGTTCTCGCTCTGCAGGGTTCAAGAAGGCGCATCCTAGTTGCAAGGGTTTCCCGGCTCCCGTGTCAACCACGGCGGGAGGTGGAGACCCGGCAGACGCCCTAGTGGTGGTGGTGAAAGCTCGTCCTTGATGCGAGAAACCAGGCCTTCGTAGTAAGCCGTCCAGAGGGCAGCGTCCCCCCAGGTGGTCTGCACGGCGAGGGTACGAAAATCTGCGGTGTAGCGGCTCACGGACGACCCACCCTGCCGCAGATGGTACAGTTTGCTGGGGGGCATGGCAAAAGCCGACTGAACAGCCGCCTCGCGGAGGGTCGCGTTCTCCTGCCACAGCTCCACCACCTCGTGGCGCAAAACCGCAATGTCTTGGAGCTCCTTGCGAGGGAGACACGACTTCACCACGGAGCTCATTGATCAGCTCGGCATGCTGGTCAACCACAGCGCAGAGGCGAGCAAACTCCGCTGGGTTTACTGCTTTAGGCTCAGTCATTCTGTCACAAGCAACCGAGGGATGAACACAGCAGCCTTAGCAGTTAGCCCGTGTTGCGTGGACGGTAAACCCAAACKCGGAAGCAGCACGAGCAGGCAGGATAACCACGCGTTTACTCTTAGAACTCTCTTACAAAAAGAGCAAGGATCTACACAAATAAACCCGCGTTCTAGCAACACACACTCAATCAATTAAGCAACCTGAATAGGTGAGTACTCACGAAATAATTGGTGAAGCGATAGCGAAGGCATGAATGAACTCAATGACTGAGCGATGTGAAGCGCCATCTTGTTTCCTTTTATGCTTACTGAAAGCGCGACCGTCTTACTTCCGGGTCCTCGTGCCAGTCGCGGTGCRAGTGAGCATGACAAGGTTTGCTAAACTGCCAATTTTTTTTATTATTATTGTTAAATTTAGCCCTTCATTGACTGTCTTGTCCGTAAGATGAAAAGGTGTAAAGAACTGGTTCACAATGCCATAAGGAAAGAAGTAATTTCTGTATGTATACTGCAGCAGATCTAGAAATTAACACCACAGGCAAACTAAACACACGATCTGTACTTGGCGATGGAGTTACGTCAAACAATTTAAAATTAATTGCTTAATTTTTTTCAGGAAAAGACACAAAGAAATCAGAAATAACAGCCTGGTTTATTACACTGGAGAATCGAACATCCTTGGACTACAATAAAAAGCAGGTTGGTTGTTTTGGATGCGGTTGAAGCTGCACAAATCACAACAGAAAAAACATCTAACTATATACAGTACATATACATCTAGCAATGCAAAATAATTAGGCACAATAATGAACTAAAAAACACGTGTACTACATTAAGAAAAAAAACAACCACATATACTTGTTATAGTAGAAGTGAAAATTAGTATGTGTAAACAAAAAACTGAGTTCAGTTATTCACTGTTAAAATAGAAAACGTAATTATGGGCAAATATGTACTTTATGAAACAGTACTTAAGATAAAGCACATTCAAGAGGAGTGTTTTCTGTCCAGGTTTGAGTCTCACATTTGTACTCATTAAGTGTCTATAAGTGCATTGTATCCAGGTAAAACCATTCACATTACTGAACTAAAATATGTATTTTCTGCATGAATTTTAATGAACTTCAAGTGACGTTCTAGCAGTTTAATGGCTGTTCACACTCATAATACAAAATGGAGAAAATGTCTAGGGTTTGGGTTGAAGTAAATTTATAATTATAAACAATGTTGCTAAACTAAATTGGTATGTATAACTAATACATTTAATACATTGCAGCCTGATCAAGCCCCCTGAACTCTAATTCCCTAATTCCCTAAAACCACCTTTTAGAATTTTTTTTTTTTTTACTAAAAGGCAATTACTGTATTATCATATCGAAACAAGTTTTCAAACTGTGTGGTAAAAGTATGCAGTACACATGTCCTCACATGTTTGCGTTAGGTTTTGTCTTTTAATCTTTCCCCACGCTAACTAGCGATAAGGTACTCTACTTACTGCAATCAAAACTTAGTTACATTATTTTGCTCAGACAAATGCAGCTGAATGATATTCGGTAACTCTGGCAACATTACTTATCGAAAACACTATACAAGATATAATAGCCCATAAAATTGTACTGGGATTGTCACGCTCCGGGGTTGTACGAGGCATATACGCAGAGGATTCCAGGTGGTTCAGGGAAAACGATTTCTTTTTTATTAATAAACATATAAACACGAAAACAGGGAAATAAAGAAACAAATATACTTTAATAAGAAAACGAAATTAAAACACGAATAGAACAACACGAGACATATACTTTCAAACTTATTGTAACAAATGCAAGACAAAAACTATAACTCAAACACAACTTGTATAATGAAACTAATTATCAACTCGGATCAGGTGCGCGCCCACGTGACCTGACCGAGTTGCCAACCGGGAAATGAAGTCTAACACTGAAACTAAAAAAGAACTACACAACAAAAACACAGGGCGCTTTGGCGCCCTCTAGAGGTTATCCCTGACAGGGATTAGCTACATTGTCCGTTAGGGAAGCTGAAATTAGCATTAACACTGACCGTTTTATAGCATTTAAATTTACTCACTAGTGATAATCCCTAGCTTACTGTTTATATATTCTGTGTAAAACTACTTCTCAGTCTGAAAGTTTTTTTTTTCTTTAAATGTTTTTATTACCTCCACCTTGGAGAGAACACTTGAAGTAAATGTGCTACTGAAATGATGTCTTCTAGTCCGAGTCGTTCAGGTTTTTTGGTCACGTGACTCCCATAGACGCTATGCAGTGCAATAAATTCAAAAGAACGAACGACTTGGACTAGAAGATACTCTATAARAGGCGAGCTGCTCATTCTGTTTATCATAATATGTGCTTCACTGCATTGTAATTTTTTCATTACTGGAACTATAGCCAAAAGTTGTGTATGTAGACCTATTGGGTGTCCGTTTATTGAAAATTTAACATTTTATTTGATTTCTGATCAAAAGAATGAAATGAACTAAATGACTCAAAAAAGATTTGTTCATTTTGATGGACAAGATTTAAAGAGCCGAGTCACTAAAATGATTCAAACTTCACATCACTGCATGCGATAATCCGCTGCTGTGTGTGTGTGTCCTAAAAGGCAGTAGGTGATTAAATGCAACCTGCAACACACACACATAGCTCAGTCTTCCTGCACAACATGGATGTTGCATTAAAGTTGTTGTTGCTCGCAGCCCTGACACTGCTGGCTTCTGCTCAGGCACCTATTGACTACAAAGATCTGTCTACTACATTACAAGAACACATTGACAAAGCGCTGGAAGAAGGGAACCGTAAATTTGGAGGGAAGCATCATGTTGCTCTCGATTCATTCGTAACACCTGCAGTGGTAAGTTCTGTCAGTATTCTGAGGAGTTGCTTTAGTTGAGCAAAGTTGAGTCACTGTAGGCAGTTTCACTGTTGGTATAAATAAAGGCATTAATTTACCTTGGTCTGACAATTCTCATTAACAAGCAGAGCTGTTCGACATGCAGCTAAAGAGACAAAAATCGTGTGCCGAATATTGATTACAAAATGTTTTTACTGCAGTCTTTACATTGGAGTGGGGTTTGAGGCATAAAGCAACAATCACAAATAAGATAATTTCAAATAAAACAATGTAATAAATAATAACGGTATCACATAACTGGCCTTTTTACCACCTTGCTTTCAAATCAACCATGTGTACTAATGGCGCAACTCATTACTCTTTTTCACAGACTAGGCAGAGCAGCCTGAATGTAAATGTCTTTCTGAAAGTCACAACATGCATGAAGACTCGGTCATATAAACACCGTCCTGAATGTAATACCCAAAAAAAGAGCACGGTGTGTATATGTTTTTCCGTAATGACCTAATAACCTCCATTTGAATTTTTTGCTAAACACATTTCTTTTTGTTTAACACAGCCCATGATCAACTGTCTTGTCTGTAAAATGAAAAATGGTAGCGAACTGGTTCACTGTGCCAGGAAGATAGACATCCTTCATGTGAGTATGCAGCAGAAGATCTAGAAATAAACACCACAGGCAAACTAAACACATGATCTGTACTTGGTGATGAAGTTACTTCAGACAATTTAAAATGAATTGCTTTGTCGTTGTTTTTTTAGGGAGAGCACAAAGAAATTCGAGATAACTGTGACGTTACTCACATTGGAAGATCAAACTTGATGGCACAAACGATGCCAGATGATTATAGGAAGCAGGTTGGATGTCTTGGATGTATTTAAAACTGCACAGGACCATGTAATCTTGTAACACTCATAATGAAAAAGGATCAAATGTGTGGGGCAGAAGCATGGCTATCTCAATAGCCTGAATCTGATTATTAATTCAAGTCATAAACAACGTTGTTAAACTAAATTACATTGCAGTCTTCCAGAGCCACCTGAATGTTGTGTGCTTTGTACTCTTGCTAGTATCAAAGTACAAGAGACAATTTGCCCTTAACCCACATTTCAGCGAAAGGCAGATTTGTGCACTGGCTAAATAAATAAAAAGTTAAATTGTAACTGCTATCGTCCAAGTATGTGGTATTGACCACCTCTTTAAGCTCCTCAGTAGCATCACAACCACCCCTTTTTCTCTAAGGATTGACAACAACTACAATTACGACTACTATATTTCCAAATTTTTACCATATTGTATTTATGGCTGTTCAAATTTAACATCAACCCTGTGACTGTTACTTAATACAATTTTAGAATACTACGATAATTATTTTCTTTGCAAAACTGTGTAAGGTTATCTTGAACAATTGTATGCATTGATAACTGAAATTGATCTAGATTAAATGCCTATGTTGTCTGTCTGTCATGCAGCATCCTTCTCATGACATGGTGGACATACTGTATGTACTTACCTTTGCATTTATTAAAAATGTTGATTCAATTATTTTAATGTATGTTTTTAAAACTATGCATACACATATACAAAAGACATATTGTAAAGAATGCACACAAACAAAATGACTAAAAAGTTCATCTTTTACACATTTTACATTCATAAAGTCATAGCTGTTCTTACACACTGGAAATTTGTCATGAAAGTGTTATTTTTCAACACTTAAATAACTTTAAAAAATTATAATCTAAGAATAGCAATAATTTAAAGTTAATGACATCTTATTAAATCATTGCAGATTTTTGCTTATAAACATTTCATAACGCCTGCAAGGTCAGTATATGCCTTGTTTTTTGAATTTGTGTTTTGTGTGCTCTCATGTTCTCCGAAATATATACATTAAGGGTATTTTTTGTATATTTATTAGATTTTATTCTGATTACTCGGTATAAAACCTATAATGTTGGTCACAAATAATGTTAAACTATCATTGTTCACTGTTATTAATAGTCAGAGTTGCATCACATCTCTCACTGAAAAAGTCCAGGGAGTAAGCATGGGGCATCTCTGGTCCTCTATGACATCTATTCACCCATCTACATCACGCATCTCGGAGCAAAGCCGCCAAGCATGAGAACATGTCAATTCTATACACACAGACCTGAGGCGGGAAACGAACCCTCGGCCCATCGTACCACCCAATTTGTATTGTATGTGAAATAATAACTTTATGAAGCTTAGTGGGACAGTTAGTTTACACCGCATGATTTTCAACAGTTAAAAGTTGACCAAACCAATGACATGTGTCAAATACCATATGTTTTTAAGAATCACTTAAAATTGGTAATTAACTTAATTAATTTACATAAAGTTTTTTTTTGGATCGCCATTGCCTGCAGTACTTTTTTTTAAGGGTTTTTTTTTGTATTTTTTAAAAATATATGTCACTGTTTCTGTCATAATTCCAACTGCAGTTAGAGTGAAAGAAAGTAGTGTAAACTAGAGAGGCACATTTCCTGAAGAAAATGTGAGTGGTGCTTGCCATATGATAGATATAGCTGATGTCAGGGCTGATGTCATAGCTGATGTTGGTCTCAATGTTAATTCTATGGAACTTTTTTGCTTCGCTTCGCATGCACTAATAAAAACAACAAGATTTGTGACTATGCTTATAAATGCTTTTATTTGGTATCGTTCAGAAAGTTTCGTTTTATTGTTGACTTTTATTTAAATTAATACGTTTTCATTAACACATTAATATACAGAACATACTGTACAGTACATGTATACATAAACCATTTCAAGAACTTTATATATCCAGAGTGAAGAAAAGGCCTCAGTACATCCCTTTGGACCCCTCACTTCCAAGCCATCTTCTCCTTGAACTTTTGCTGTTTGGTCAGCGCTACAGACCGCCAGACACCAAGACATCCGGTTTGTTCTCCCAAGCAATCTACCTCATGAACAGGTAACTGTTCCCCCCATAAATATGTGTAATGTAACTATAGTGCAATACCACTGATATTTATTTAATAATACCCTACATCTTATTCCATTTCTTGTTTGTTCGTGTGTTGTTGTCATCTCTGGAAGCTAAACAAATTCCTTGTACATTATGTGCAAACGTACTTAGCAGTAAAATTCTGATTCTCTGATTCTGATATGAAGTTTTGTGATTTCATATGTGTCCTATCTCAGAAATCACTGGGTTACCATGCAAGGTAACAAAGTGGTGTGTAAATGGCAATAGAGTAACATTAATTTATGCACATATAAATTTTTTCTCATTTAAAACTAATGCCTGCTTTGACCTGGGTTGTAATGGTTTGTGATTTTAAAAGTGAGTTTTAATAACCTACAGGGACATGTGTTTATATATATATATATATATATATATATAAAAACACACATATACACACACACACATATATATATAATGCATTCTGAAGGTGCAAGGGGACAGTGCAAACCACATTAAAGTAGGTGATGGAAATTTATTAAAATCTTATTCTTCAGATTTAATACTACTACTAATAATAATAATAATAATAATAATAATAATAATAATAATAATAATACTTTCATTAAGATTTTTTAAAATGTTACCAAACTATTGAAGTTACTTGGTTAGTATTTAAATTTTTTTTTTAATATTTAAAAAAAAATAATAATAAACTAAACATATTACATAGTTTTCAGAACAATTAATTTTTTGGGAAATTATTATTCTACTGTACTACTATATTTCTTCCCCTCTTTTCTGTTCTGTAATATATCTAAAACACGTATCACCAGCAGGTGGCAGTACGAGCATTGAGCCCTACAACAGCCCAACGTTACAGTTCCAGTACTGTAGTTATAATTAGAAGAGCTAGACTGAGAGATTTTTTTTTTCAAGTTCTATGAATTATGTTCTGGTTTATTTAAAAAATCGTTATGGATAAAACCAAAATTTGTATGAACAAAATCATGGTTCATACTCCTTACCAGTTGGTGGCAGTAGTGCACAATTATTTTTTTTGCCACTGTTTAATAAAAAAAAGGAAGGAGAATAATTCCGTTCCCGTGACCCTGACGGGCTTCCGGTTTGCTAGTGTTGACTTCCGGGAAGATGGCGGACACCGGGGCGGCGGACCGCTGTTACCGTAGTGCACGGAGAGGCTGTGTGTGAAAAGTCTTGGGTGTGTGACAGGACAGGACACATGTCAGCCGTGTCTCCCGCGGACAGTGGAGTGTTGTGCGTCGGTGTTGGAGTCGGAGGTTTGGTGTTTGGAGCAGGGAGCGCTTACAGAGTCAAAGCTGCAGCCCCGGGGTGTGTTAGCCTCAGCAGCGTTGTGACAGGCCGGGTTAGAGGAGCTCCTGACGCGGCCAGCAGCACAGCTCTCAGCCTGGCAGCTCCTCTCCTGACCTCATCACATCCTGCTGCTGTTTCTCTCGTCACTGCACAAACTCCTCAAAGCGCCGTTTTATTCAGTCGGTGCACATTTAACTGTTCCTCAGTCAGCTAACTTACTGTCAGCACGTTCCAACTTGCTTGTAGAAATGGTTATACGGTTTAGTAATGACGTGATGCTCATTTTACTTTCATGAACACGACTTTGTGTTTCTCCACGGCTGTGTATAACCTCTTCCCCATGTCAGCTTGTGTCCCGGATGGCACCAGGCTCCATATGCACCCCTGCGCCTTGCTTTAGACTAAACATGTAAGTACATTTCTTTAAATCTATTTCTTTACATTTCCACAAAATTAAGCATTGTCTCCTATTCTGATCAGAAGGTTATGAGTTCACATCCCAGGATATCCAGGTTGTAGTGTTGTGTCAACAAGTTGAACCTTTGAATCTCACTTACTAGACCACATTGGATTAGAAAAAAAAATCCTTAACTGAATTAACAAATTAAAATTAAATCTGTTAAAATATTTTTAGTTTTTAGAAAACAATAAAGATGTCTAGTTCGCACTGTCGCCTTGCACCACCAGGGTCGAGGTTTCGATTCCCTCTTCAGGTCTGTGCGTGTGTGGAGTTTGCATGTTCAATTCAATTAAGTTTAATTTATATAGCAGTTTAAACACTGGTTATTCTCGGAACGCAGCTATACACAATAAAACAAAATTATGGAAATTTTGAAAAATGTGTACGAATCAAAATGATGAGATTGTCTCTGATGATCAAGCCGAGAGCAACGATGGTAAGGAAAACTCCTTGAGATGGCAATAGGAAGAAACCTTGAGAGGAACCCATCCTCATTTGGGTGATGACAGATAGCAGGAATTGTTTTGCAGTCATACTGTGTGTTAGGCGGCTAGAAGTTCAATATAACAAAAGTGGTGTTTAAGTTAATATGGAGTCCAGTTTTGTTATTGGAGSCTCAGGTCCAAAATTGTTGGAGATTCCAGTTCTGATCTATAGAGTGGCTGCAGTCACAAGTCCTCAGAGAACKTCTGTAAGCATCTGCCGAATCCAGGACCGTCTTCATCGTCACCACACATATCAACCTGTATGATCAGAGGCAAAGTAGAGCAGATCCACCTAAAAAGTAAATGTATTCAGGCTCATCAAGTTTCATCATGTCATAAGACTTCATGAAGAACCCTGGTAACAATCAGAGCGTTTCATATGAAAACTGTTAAAGTTGGGCACAATGGCAAACCAGATACTTGAAAACATTTCTATGACACCCTGTGAGATCATGCCTCAATAGTGAGCTCATTGTGCTTTTTTCCCCCCCACTTATCTCACATGAAGGATGAAGATTTTGGAATCCAGTCTAATCTGGTTAATCGTGACCAGTGCACCATGTCTGTGTTATAACAGTATGAAATGAGTATAAAATGCCCTCAGGGAAGCGAAGATTGATGTACAGTATCCGTCAAAAGTCTGGACACGCCTTCTAATTCAATATTTTTTGTTTTGTGATTTATTTATGTATTCTATATTCTTGAACAAGGCCAGAGATTTAAAATCTCTGAAATAACAAGTATGGAATTATTTAATTATGTAACAACAACAACAACAACAGTCAGTTGTTATTTTAATWCATGAAGGTCAGCTGTTCTGGAATAGTTCTTGCAAGAACAGTATTGACAGTATGGAAACTGGCTCTCAGGAAGACCAAAGCGAGAACAAAACATCTCTGCTGCAGAGGAGAGTTACCAGCCTGAGAAATCGCCAATTAACAAACAGCACCTCGGATTAGAGCTGTTATGAAGGCTTTACAGAGCATAAGTAGAAAGAATAAAAAATCGGGAAAGCCCATGATGCTAAAAGGTGTGTCCAAACTTTTGACTGGTAGTGCAGTATTGATAATACGTCATCATATCACCTGACTCTAACATGTTTTAACAACTGCTTCTACAATGTTAATGCAAGATGCAACCTCATAAAGGAGTCTAATTCATCGAAACCCTTGCTATAGGTTTCCTTGTGTTATAATGTTACAACGTTACAGCTCTTCAGCGAAACCCTTTAGTGTCTAATGTTTCACATTATTTTCTACCATATTTTTTGTGAGAATACAGGTGAGATGTTTGTATGGCATGTATGCAGTTTGAAGTTTATGCACACTTTTAAGATCACTAATATTACTAATACCATAATATTGGTTCTTTCTTGTTTTAGGTATATGCCGTTGAAGTTTAGTGTTGAGTCAGCCCGTGTACCATGCAGACACTGCCCTCTCGCCTTGGTCTCTTAACCCGCAGGAGATTTTCCTTGCCTGCACAGCCTTCCCGCCTCCTGGCTCCAGGTGCTCTCGCTAGCATGTACGCCACGCGCCTGTATAGCGGTGGAGGGAGCAAGCCTGCTCGTCGCATAGGTCTGATGGGGGGAGGGCAAACCATGCTGGAGAATCATCACCACCCCCTCGCCCCTCATCACCCCCACATCCCGCCTCCTCAGACTTTCCCTCCGCCGCTGTACCAGGGTCGCGTGGATGCCCACCGAACCTACTACCAGCCCAATCAACACTATAACACACACCCCCAGGTGCCTCATCTCCCCCCTCCACACTACCAGCCCCATGCCCACATGCACCACAGCAAAAAGAAGACCTGGAACTTCATTCATGAGAAGATGAGCTACGATACCTTCTTCACCATGAAGCGACTGATCGACCGCTCGCGCAGCGTGGACGAGGTGCTCCGCTGGGTGACCCAGAACCCAGGGAAGATCTCGCACAACCACTACCCTATCGCCTTACAGAAAATCGGCCAGCTCTTGGCACTCCAGCAGGCTGGAGCGATTGGAAGTGGAGCAGGAAGCCTGGGGGTGAGTGGGGTGACTGCAGAAGGAGCGCTGTCTTCACCTCCTGCTGTAGGCACAGCTGATGGGGCGACTCGACAGATTCTGGATCACCCAGACTTCCAGACCCTCTGTGATGCCATTGTA
Organism: Clarias batrachus; assembly: GCA_003987875.1. Taxonomy (NCBI): domain Eukaryota; kingdom Metazoa; phylum Chordata; class Actinopteri; order Siluriformes; family Clariidae; genus Clarias; species Clarias batrachus. The sequence goes on along the minus strand of QMIH01001588.1, from coordinate 74,413 downwards.
AACGACTGCTCCAAGTTCGACAACTTCAGCATCGTCAACTGCCTTTACGCCGTTGCTGCGCTTGGTAAGCCTGAGGATTCCAGTTTATAGATTAAGACAAATAAATCTGTAATAAATTGCGCTTCATTTTTTTGTGTGTGTATTTCAGCGTGTAATTATAGCTTAAGTAACTGCTATGAATAGTTGAACTTGTTAGAGCCGTACGACACACAAAGCAGGTAATGAATACAGCTACAGTTGCTTTTTCAAATTGRAATACTTTTCTTTGGGGAATAAGCCTGAATAAAGTTTAATTCAATCTTCAGGGACTAAATTTCTTATGGATTCTTTAGAGTTGTATGTAGGAACTCCTGCAAGAATCATAAAGACACTCCTGTGCCTATTCTACAATGTGATCATACTGAGTATGCTTTTAACACCCACAGTGCTGTTTGAGTTTTTAAATGCAGTTGTAGAAGACTAATGATTCATTATCTCACTATGCGGTGTCACCCTTTCCCTTTGAGGCTGATTTCTTTGTCGTCTCAGGGGGATTTTCCCGCCTCTGGCTGTCCATTCTCACCTCTGTCTTGCTCATTACAGATCTAAAACTGTCTCATGACAAGAGTCTATTACTAAAAGCACTGCCTGCTCGTTAAGTAGTGATGCACCATGCCAGTCAAGTGAGTCTTTTTCTGGGTCCGAACAGTTCATTTCCCTCAGTTCAGTACGCTGCTGTTGTGAGTTCCCCAATGTTCAAAATCAAACAGTAATTGTCGTTCATCTGCATTTCTTGTGATCAGCAGGGACGATTGGAAATTGCTAGTGTAGGGTTTTTTTCCTTCTTCTTTTTGTCCTGTTAAACAGGTGGGTAGATGACAGGAAATTATTGTAAATTGATTTAATACGTTGGGTACTATTCAAAACAAGTTAGACATATAATACGATGTATGTAATTTATAGTACTGGGCAATAGTCTTGCGAATAAATGCTATAAAACTATACGGTGTATATGCATAGAGTGCACAGACTCAGCCCAAAAACTGCAGTATACACACTTTAGGAAATGAAAAATAGTGTGAAGAATATTATATTAATATAATATAATATCATATATGTATCAGTATATAACRTGTAGSAAAGCATTTAATATTAAAATATTTATTCAAGTTTTGCATTTGAGTATAGGTTTTTCTGAAGTGTGTACAATTGTTTTGGCTGACTGTGTGTGTGGGTGTACGTGTCTGTGTTTTGTTCAGTTTAGTAAGGAAATTAGCTACTAAGTTTTTCTGAAGTCTTTGATTGTTGCACCTGTTGTTTGTTTGTTTTCGTGCCAAACCCAGCAGCTTGTGTTTTTTTTGGTTAAAAAGTGGTCGCATAATGTGCCGCTTTCTTTTCTCGCATATAATTTTTTTTTCTGTTCTGTACAATAAATTTTGTGTTGGAATACTAAKTTTTGGAAATTAGAAATGTTTTTCTATTAACTGAGTAATAAACAGTCTTGGGAGACGTTAATTTTTAAAGTAACTAATTACATTACAAAATGACTATCTTCAAAAAGTAATGCGTCATATTACAGCGTTACTTCCTGATAAAAGTAACTAGTTAAGAGTAGATTTCCATTGCAGAAAATGAAAACTCCTTTGTGCTTCCTCACCGTGAGTTTTGGTGCTGTTAGTTTAGGTTTCCATCTTTCCATCTTTGCATAGTCATAGGGTATAGGTGTATAACAGCAGGAATAACGGGGGCGGGGCTTGTATAATCCGAATACTCTAACGCATTACTTAATAATGCGTTACACCCAACACTGGTAATAACATTCTAAAATCCTTAAAGTTTGCACTAAAAATTTAGTTAAGGTGCCTAAAACTTTTGCACAGTGCTGTACCTATTTTGGAATATATTTACTATGATGTGTATCAAAGTTTGGGGTCAGTGGGAGCAATGACTATGGAAGTTTTCAGTCATTTCTTTTCCACTTTCAATGATGTCTTATGATGATTTAAACTTTTACAATAATCTTTTTTTTACTTGCAATTTTGAGCTCAAGCTTGAATAAACATAAAATACACACTTTGAATATGTACATTTTAAAAAAGTTGATAGAACGAATAAGACAAACATGGCAAATTGTTAAATTAAATTTTGGATGTCATTCTTTTTTATTTGGTCTCATATATTTTCTAGAGTTGTGGTTGGAGCTGCCATTTGTGCCTGAGGGAGTTTATCATATGTCACACATAACAAGCAGATACAAATTAAATTAAATTTAAAGCCTTGTACAATTTGGGATAAACTTATATTATTACATAGACGTGATATGAGTTTGTGTGTTTTTTTTATTTTTTATCTTTTATTTATTTATTTATTTATTTATATTTGATGACAATAACACAAGATAATTGTTAGGAAACCAAATCCCATATATGTTGCRGTTTACAACTTGATGCTTTTTAACTTTTATTGGTACTCCATATGTTCGGCTTTCGAATATATTCAGTTGAATTCAGATAACGAAACTTACACTGACTATTTTGGCTGTATATGACAAAATAGTCATATTTTGACAAATGATTTAAAATCTGCTGTGTAAGAGTAAAGCACCCATAGTACAAGCACATCTACATTAAAAACTTTAGATTACCCTGAGCAGAAATAATAGATAGGAAAGTTTTAGTTTTGCTTATCTTCACCTCTTCTATCAGAACAGGCACTCTTTTCATATTGACTCGACCTGATATTTGACTCATTCTTATGTTCAGATGATGCGGATATTTCCATCTGACTATAGCTTTGTGTACTTTCAGGGCTGCCCAGTGACTCTCGGATAGTGCAGGTGCTGGAGGAGGAGTCACAGGGCCGCCTGTCGCAGTTCAACCAGAAGGACATCTCTATGGTTTTCAGCAGCTGCATGAAGCTGCACCCTTCCAGCCAGCACCCTCTCATCGAGTCGTGTCTAGCAGGCTTGGAGAAGAACATCGAGCGCGAGCGTCACCCACAGACGCTGTTCCTGCTGCTCTCTTACTACCGCACGAAGTGGCGCGCGCTGCAGGCGGCCGATACCGCCTCGGCAGAACAGCTTGTGGTCGACCGCAAGATCCTGCGCCTGGTCAAACACACGCTGGTCAGTGTCAGCTGCGTACGCGACCACGAGATGACCTTACTAGACGAGATGCTGGCAGCGTGCGCCCGGGAGGCTAGCAACAAGAGCCTTGAGCTCATCTTCAGCTCTCACCTCTTCTACCAGAACAGGCAGGAGAAGTTTGTGAGCAGCCTAGCTGGTGAGTTTGTCCACTTTAAGAAAATAAAAACTGTTATAGCTATTAGATTTATAGCAAAAGATTTAGTATTTTGTTAGATTTKTTTCCACAATAAACTTTGGATTTGGATATAGTTTATTCAGAATGTAGAATACAAAGAAACATTCGACAAAATTAAAAGATGTGTATATACAGACTTATGAGGAMGTTAACATTGGGGAATTCAAAAGTAAAAATAGTCCAAAGGAAGTAAATTGTTTAATGGCCTTTTCTCTAATTCTACTAGAGGAACTGCCGAAAAAGGTCGACAGTATCACCCCTTACACCATGGCTCTCATTGCCAAGTATATCGCCCGCCATCGTCTCAGAGAGACAAAGCTGCTGGACACCATTGCAGAATTCCTCGTCAAGAAGGGCGAGTACTTGGACAGCAAGGTGAGATGGGAAAATATTAATATCAAGGTATCTGTTTTGGATTTAAATCGTTCAGCTTGCAGCAMATGGATTGATTCATAATTAATTGTTTTTTGTATTTGATTAAAAAGAGATTTTTGCAAATTAAGGACTTAATCAAATCACAGTATCAAATCATATTAAGTGTTTTTAAATAAATATTCTCATGCATTAAGGCTGCACGACTTGATTTGAGGAAAAGAAAAAAAAACATATTGCAAAAATATTGACTTATACTAAATATACCATTTTGTATTCAAACATATTTATCACCAGCAAATAATTTGACAAATGATCTCATTAAGAGAATGTTTGTTTGCCAAATTTTATTTATTGAAAAAGTATTACAAAGAATATTTATTTATTGACAAACTATAATAAAATTTCTAACTATGCATATATTGTGTGTATTAAATTGTAGCCTTTTGCAGTTAAATAATTCCACAGGTCCATATTATAATTATCATGATTTTTATGCAGTAAATTGTGCAGCATTAGAATCTATTAAAAGCGTTTCTAAAAGACATTTACAGTGGAACCTTGGATTACGAGCATAATTAATATTAATAGTTAATAATGAATATAGTATTAATATAAAATAATTAATACAATATATAAAGTAAAAATAAAACAAATTAACCTGCACTTTACCTTTTAAATTTTTTTTTAATAAATCCCAACAGATAAGTGTTTCCGTTTGTGCGCGCAGGCGCCGTGTATTTGTGTGCGTGTGTGTGTGTGTGTGCCCCTTTCTTCGCCTCGTCTTACAGAGTAAAACTCCTCCTCCCTCCCCCCACCTCGCTTTTTAAGTTTCACAACAAACACACACCCAACGGAAACACTGTTTTAACGGGAAAAAAATTAATCTCTSTAATGACACTCGCGTGAGCGCAGACTAATTTTTATTTTATTTTTTTTTACTTTACAGCAGTGATTCTGTTAATCAGTACCTTACCTTTCAAAAAGTATCGCGACAGAGTTTCTGTGTAGAGCAGTGTGTGTGTGTCTGTGTGAAGCCGGGGAGGGGGGGATGTAAATGCGAGATAGTGTGTGTTTGTGTCGATGTGTGTGTCGGTGTCAAAAAACTTGACACTCGTAAACCAAGACATGCTCGTATTTCAAATCAAAATGTATTAAAAATCTTTGCTCGTCTTGCGGAACACTCGTAAACCGAGTTACTCGCAATCCGAGGTTCCACTGTACTTATATATTTTTGTTTTCTTTTTATTCGGGATTGTGTTTTTATCTGGTGTGAGAGTTCATATTATTTTACCTGACACCCTCAGAAATCTATTGCATTTGTATTCCCCTAAAACAACATAAAGATTTATCTTTTTTGTGAAAAGTAAACATTAGAAAAGTATTTTAACTGTATTGTAATGGAACATCTCTCTATTTTGTCCAGGTGATCCAGAAGCTCGTGTTCCCGTTCAGCCGTATGAGTTATCGGCCAGCAAACGAGACTCAGTTCTTCTCTAAGCTGGAAATGGTGTTGGAGCTGAAGGCTCTGAGCTCACCGCTGGCTACAGTCAACATCCTCATGTCCCTGTTCCAGTTGGGGCACTTTCCCAGTCTGGTGCTGCACCGGGTCTTCTCACCATCCTTTATCAGCAACGTCACCAGTGAGTCCATCCGCTTTACAAATCACTACATTAGTCTGCCATATTGTTTTAGTATTATATCATTGTAATGATTTTCATTTATTAATATTTTCTGTGCTTTATTTTTTTTGTTTGTTCCCTAAATCGTGTCTCACATGTCTCACATTACTATATAAAACCACCATAGAAGAATGCGCCATGTGTTGAGTCAGTGTGTGATTTTAGTGTTACGCTTGCTTCAAAGCGATTCAGCAAGGACGTTATTCCTGCCATGCTTTCATTTCTAAAGTGTTGATAAATAGTTATGAATTTGATATTTATCACAATTATTCAGGAACAAAGCAGTCAATACAAGACATTCATCGTTTTGTCAGGCGGTCACGTCTGCTTCACATAATACTGCCAAGTCAAATAATGATAAATCATTAACTAAATTTACCCCCATGGAATTCACTGAACACAGGACGAGAGAATAAATAACAGTGTGTGTTGACAAACTACCATCATTAGATATCATTGATTGTTATCAAGCTCCAAATGTTCTATTACAATGGATAAAATTATTAATTTTAATGTAATAAATGTAAACGGCTTTAGCAACTGTATTTTCAGCCAGCCTCGAAACAGCAGTATTGACCCCAGCCAGCCAGTCAGTTGTTTATAATGCACTCCTATTTCAGTCTGTGGCACTAAGCTGGATTGTTTGCTGTGTGCTGCTCTGCAGACAGTCCATATGCTCTGATTGTACGCCGATATCTGTCCCTGCTGGACGCTGCGGTGGAACTCGAGCACAGAGAGTACACAGGGCCTCGTCTGCAGGACTCGCACAAAGTGCTCATGTTTGATCACGCACTCACTGCTGACGAGGTCAACCGCAAGTACAGGTCAGTACACATCTTTTTCACTGTGAATTCAACAGAAAAATACACATGTAGTGTGTTTTCCCTTGTTAGAAAAACACAGGTAATAATAATTAAATATATGATGGAAGATTTAAAATACAGCGTAGTGTAGAATGTTAATTGTTTCATTATCAACCCAATGATGATTAAAATTTTATTCAATTTATAAATGTATTATATTGATAATTCACAAATGTTTTTAAAAGATCTTTAAGCAGAAAGGTTTTTGTATTTTTTGTAAACTGATTAAATTTATAGCTATTAGTAGTGAATTTTTTAGTCAACTTTATCTAACACAGTTGGCAATAATTTAGTCAAACGTTAGCTACTATATTTAATAAGACTCATTTTTGTCTTCTATTGTCTGCAGTACTCAAATCATGAGGCAGTTTTGGAAAATTTGTGTACAGGTAGTCCCCAACTTGCAAATGAATTACATTCGTAAGACCGATTTRTTCTTAAGTCTGACAAAGTGAGCCTTGTAGGCCTTTGACATGAATATACAATGTAAAGCAARCCAATCCAAGGTGGCACGATGGTGTAGTGGTTAGCACTGTCTCCTTGCACCTCCAGGGTCCGGGTTCGATTCCCGTCTCTGTGTGCATGGAGTTTGCATGTTCTCCCCGGGCTTAGTGGGTTTCTTCCGGGTACTCCGGTTTCCTCCCACAGTCCAAAGACATGCCGATTAAGCTAATTAGCGTTCCCAAATTGTCCGTAGTGTGTGTATGTGTGTGCCCTGCGATGGATTGGCACCCTGTCCAGGGTGTACCCTGTATCGTGACCTAAGCCTCCTGAGATAGCCTCCAGGCCCCTGCGACCCTGAATACAGAATAAAGACGATGAGTGAGTGCGTGAGCATACCAATCCACATGACTAAATCTGTCCTCTTTCCCCCACACTGCTGCCAAAAACTGTAACATCGCCTAAGTAAATAACACTCAAACGTGAAATGTAACACTGTTGCGCCCACACCTTTAAATCGCGAGGGGAATCCCACACGCCATTTTGTCTCAGCTGTTTTCCATTGTATTAGACTGTGAACTCATAACATCATCATTATTTACCATCAGGACAGCTTTGCAGGACAGTGGTCAACTCATTTCTCCTTCACCCCCCACAAACATACTCATACAATATACCGGACTATAGACATTTTATACATTCACTTAGACACTGAAAATATGGCATATCCTGTAATTGTAAATATTGGTTTCTGGTGCACTGCAGTGTCTATTTTTTGTACAACATACGTGAGCTACTTCCATGATTGAACCGTAAATAAAACCATGGTCTATTCGTGTCCGTGGAAATTCGTAAATTGGGGACTTCCTTCTTATGTTTTGTTTATAATAACAAAGTAAACATTTTCAAATGGAAGAAATTGCAAGTGATTTCAAATAATTTTTTTTACATTTCTTTTGTGACATCATACCTACTGTACAGACAGGAATGATTATCAGTAATAGGTTTTTACAAGTTTGTCTCTTCGCAATACAGTTACAAAGGTCTTGTTGCCGAGGCCCTCAGGCAGTTGGTTGGAGAACATGGCTACAAGCAAGATGAAGTTCTACCACCGGGATATTACACGGGTATGGAAAACATTCTAGCGTTCAATCATTGACTCGTTTGTGGAAGATTTATCTGATAATCTCATAATGGTCTTTCTTTTCATCCTCTGAACAGATTTTTTGCTGTGGATAGACCATGCTGGCCGAGTTCTTCCGATCAGAGCAGGCTCAGCAGCAGTCCCTTTAACAACAGACTCTTCTATGTGCACAGTTGTGAACCCCAAATCCCCAGACAATTCCAACTCTGTTGCTGGTCTCACCTCCGACTTCCAGAAGTTCTCTCCTTTCTCACCGCCTCTAGACGAGAGCGTCGACAAACAGCCTGAAAACGATTCCACCTTCCTGCCTCCCCACATGCAGAGAGCAGGCACCAATGGAGCAGTGCCACTGGACTACAACACCTATTACCAAGCTTCAGATTACTACACCAGCCTGGCCAAGGAACACTCTCTGGAGAGCCAGGACAGCTCGACGTTGAGCAGTCCATCTGAATGTCTGGCTCAAGCTGGGTCAGCTGTCCCTGGGGCCACTGCGCCACAGGACTCCCTTTTCCAGTTCTCTATTGGAAAGATCCTGGAGGATGAGACTGGTGCATCCATCCAAGTCGGGGACAATTCAGGACCAGACTGCAGTATCACACCTTTCTATGAAGGAGTGACGTATGAGGCAGGAGATAGCAATGCAGTGACMGCTGCACCGCTCCAGCTGCACTCAGCAAAGCCCTCAGAGATGGACAGGACAGCCGCCGAGCACATTAAAAGGTCGGTCCAACATCGTATTCCTCAAGTTAAATTCAGTTTCTTAATGCAGAAACGTTGGAATTGTATCCATATGCATCAGATGACACTAAAAATCAACATTTTAAACTACTAAGGCATTAAAAGCTTTCCTTTATTAACAGTAAATGTTGTAAAATAATTACAGTAGCAGAGCTCATTTTTCTTCAGTTCACATTTTGTGGAGTTTTGCATGTTTTTCTCTGGGCCATTTTTAAGAGCGTCTTCTACTTTGCTATGTAGGTTGACTGGCTACTACTCTAAATTGCTAATAAATGTTCGAATGTGTACATGGTGCCCTACGACAAACTGGTGTCCCATTCAGTGTGTTCTCCTGCTTATTGCCTATTTGTTAGCGCAGTAGGGTTTGTGTCGACAATCCTGACAGGGATCAAATGAGTATGTGAGTGAATGAATGATTAAATGAAATTAACTACACAATGATCAAGGTAATTGTGTCATGTCTACTTTATATGTGTATGTCATTTATACTTAATAGTAAAACTGTTCAAAACGAAACCAGATCATGTCCAATTGAGACCTTGTGACATCGTTTCAATCTAATAGACAGTACCAATCCAGTACCCAATGCATACACATGGCATGGTTTATATGCAGTCTGTCAGGCTTTTCAACAGGTGCTCATGTGCTCAAAGCTTTTGTACTGTCACTGGCATTTTAACTATCTTGGACTAGACCATTGATTGTCTAACACTTAATGAGTATTTGCCCAGGTGAATAATTCTTCTGACTATTCCCCTCCCTTTAATCTCAGCCTCAGATGAGGTTCAGATGCTCGAACCACAGGCCACCGATTGTCAAGTACCTCCTACACCAATCATCCATAAGAGTAAAACATTGACATTGATTAGTTTATTGGTATATAACTGATCGTGACAGGATCATGGGCACCCAAGGTCCATGGGATGTGCTGGACCGATAAGTCTGATCAGGTCCAGACACCACAACACACGATCAGAGGTCTTTTGGAGTCAGGGATTTTTTTTGTAGCACAAGGGGAACCTACACAAAAAAAATTTTGATGTATTAATATCATGGCTGATCAGTGTGTGTGTGTGTGTGTGTGTGTATATATATATATATATATTAGCGTGGAGGACCCACCATGTGTTTTCTCAGCTGTCAGAACACATGATTTAATAAAAATCAGTGAATTATCTATGTCTTTTCTGAATTGAACTGGGTATGACAGAGTAGGGATAAACACGTAAATGTGCAGGACAAGAAGGAGTTAAGAACCCCTGATATATACTTTTCTGGCCACACAATATTTACAACCTGACTAACTCTCATTTATGCACATCTGTGCATCGGTTTCCTGAGGGAAAACAACCTCCGGAATTTTCCATGCCATAATGACCTTTTAAGAGCAAGGTATGTTTACTCAAGTAAAAAAAAAATCAGGGTGTATTCCGTCAATAAAAGCTATTAARAGTTCTATTTAAAACAGTATAGAGTAAACATGATCCTTGTGTCTTAGTGTCAACGATGCAGAGTGAGTCAAGTAACATCACTGTGACCACAAAGACCACATTTTATACCCACATTTAGTGAATGCTCTTTTAAAAAGCTATAACTGCTTGTTTTTTTTTTTGTCTTACCTCAATCTTAGAGTTAATATCTGACTAACATGCTTCTCTACATGCAGGGTGATAATGTCGGTAAATGATAAATGGCACTACTGCCACAACTCTGACGTGCTCGTGGGTTCCCGGGCCATGAGAGACCGCCACCTGCAGCTGCTAGGCTATGTTATACTCCAGGTAAAGTCATGTGTGTTTAGTGTTTTTAAAAAGATGTCAGCTCGTAGTCTCATCCCTTGTGTGTCTGCTCGTCTTCTTCAGTTGCCCTATCTGGAGTTGGAGAAGCTGAATGGAATCGAGGAAGTGAAGCAGTACCTGCACAAAAAGCTGCTGGAGGTTCCTTTATGACGTTGGAAAAGCAGAGGCGTGTGTATGTGTGTGTGTGAGAGAGAGAGGGAGTGTGTATTAAGGTGTGGATGAGCATGTCTGCAAGCATGTGCAACGTTCTGTTTAAATAGGCATTGGTGTTTTGAGGAAGAAGGATTTATGTGTGTGTGTGTGTGTGTGTGTGTGTGTGTGTGTGTGTGTGTGTGTGTGTGTGTGTGTTTGGACACACAGGATGTGACCAGTCCTGTCTTTTAGGAAATCTTGTGGTGACACTAAGCTGATGGGTGGGTGTCTTAGTTCTTGACTTAGGGAAAGGTTGATGACATCCCTCTGGGCAAAATGTAAAAACAATATTTCTAGAAACAAATATGAAACCCAGGATCTTTCTAGAACACCCTCAACCTGCTCAAATACACAATCACATAGCCAAAGCTCGCTGATTTCCCTGATGATTATTAGAAGACGGTGCTGCTCGTAAAAGGAGTGACTTGGGATGAAATCAAGTTTCCTCTGATTTACTGCCAAATATGAAGACAGTGAGTCAGTGGCATTCAGAAGTGCACTCGGATATTTGGACCCCAGTGTAGCTGCAAAATTTTGAACACATAGTTAGACTAAACAGTTCTTCAGTATGTATTCTGTGGTTTAATGAAATTGGTGTACAAATGAGAGAACTTAACAGTACGAGAGCGAAATTCATTCCTCTGCTTATGCAAGGTAAAAATTATAAAATGGCAGACTTGTTCATATTGATCATTGTAAACGCTCCTCAGATTCACCTCAGAGCTTTATTAGTGTTACCAGACTAGAGATTTCTGAATTAACTGTGTGCTCCTAAAGATCTGTTTTAAATAGAGACAGAAATAAAACCGTGATGATATAAAGGCGTGGACATAACAGGACTTGAAAGCATGAGCAGAACGTCCGCATTTGGCTCGTACGAATGGTGCGTGAAGAGTGGAAAAGCAAAAAAAAAAATGTTAATCAAAGGCAGCAAATTGCACTGGTTATGCAAAACTTGTTTTAGTTTATTCACTTTTTAATTTCCTTAACGTTTTGTCAAATCCTGTCTAATGAATATTCAGGGGGCGCTCGGGTCAAACCAGGACTTTGATTACTCAGAATAACCACGTTTGCAACAATAAAAACTCCCTTTATTTYTCTATAGAAACTCCTGCTACACTAATTCCCTTATTTCAGCAATTCACTAGTGCATGGATACCATCAAGGTAGAAAGGTTTCTCAGTACGCTGGAGCAATGATCAGGCCACCCAGAAACTGCTTTAATGACCCAAAAATTTGGCACGAGGTCAGGACTGTACGGAGGGATGTGGCAATAATTCCCAGTTACGTTTCTGTAATGTTCAAGTGGTGTTCCTGAATGATTGTATGTACAGTTCTCACAGACAGATGCATCTCTTCGGCAAGTGTGCGACAAGTTACCTGTCGATTTTTTTCAGGTATCCTCTCAAGAAATATCCATAGGAACGACTGCGGTGTGCTCCAAGCCACCTCGAATGGGATCGTCATTCACAAATGTACAATTTTTTTTTTTTAAATGATTACAGGATTCAAATTTTTTACTTTGATTAACTCATCACTGCACTGTGCTTGGTGTCAATCAGTTTTATGCCTTCATTCACAAAACCTTTCATCAGAAGTCCTTGTTTGGTTTGAACACCCCTTGTTTGTAGTCCGGTTTTTATAATGTCTCTCCAACTAGTTGGTAATGGCGATATCTAGCATCTCCATGATGATGCTTAAAAAACATTTAGGCAGGGTAGACAGGGTGTGTACCATACAGCGTCATGGGCTTAAATAGCTTGCTTCAGGTTATCAATTGTATCATTATCTCACATTATCTTCTTGAGATAATCTAGCACAAATTAACCAAAACATGTCTTGTGTTAATTAATTTGAGGACCTTTAATGACTGATATTCTGCCAAAAAATAAATTGTGTACATGCATACTGTATATTTTACTCTTGTTTACATGGATTTCACAGGTTTGAGTTTATACAAGAATCATAATACAATTCAGCTTTCTGTAATCCATTCAGTAATTCATGTATGATGAACAACACTGAGGATTTCAGGCAGCAGAATAATCTTAAATTAGTATAATTATATTATACTTGGCAGTATACTATCTATGAGCTGATGTAATGGGTCAAATCCTTTTAGAGTTTAAGTGGTGATTATAAACAATGCTGTTTTCAGTAGGCTTGGATATCAGCAGGTACATAAAAATGTATTGTCCTTCTCAGTATCTCAGTAAATACAGAAATAATTGTTCAATAGTAATGATCCGTCAAGAAACATAATTGTGATATATTGGCTTAAGAATTAAGCACAGCTGTAGTTCTCAGTAGGTAATCTAGGAATCCGGACTGTTTTAGGTTCCACAGATCCTGTATTTCTGAGCTCAGCTCAGCATCAAAATGAACCCTCTCACCCCTGGAGGATGCTGCTTTATGTCCAGGTTATGCATGCAAATGGAGGCCACAATCTCTTTTGCTTCAGTGAACGAAGATTGGTTTTATATTTTGTCCAGATCGAGTGTCTGTTGGTACTTTTTTTGGTATATGATGTGCTAACAGGGTTTAGGCGCTCTTATTACTCGTTTATAATATTGTTCCACTGCTAAGATATCTGCTAGTGTTTTTATCTCCATTGTTGATAATCTGTCACTTGTTAGTGTTTGGGGAGGAGCCGTTCTCAATCCGCAGAGACGTTTTATGTGAGAATGACTTCCAGACATAGTGTCTGACTGTATGAAAGCAAATAGAGTTACAGAGGTGTCTGTTGCAGATATAACCATCAAAAAAAGAGCCTGCTCATTTTTCCAGATCTGACTGACCGTGTGTGACATTATGAACCAAGCAGGACGGTGTTACTTGCCATGATGAACAGACATACAATAGCTGAAAGGAGTCTGTTACGATCATGAAGAATGTATAAAGGAGATGGATTATATCAATATATTTTATTTTCTCAGAAGAAATGATCTATTTTGTCATTTAAAGGAAAGCAAAGCAACGCACTCAGTGGACTGCTGAATTCGTAAGCTGGTTAAAGAAGTACCGATATGTTCCCATGTGGTGTTGAACTCATTAGCGTCACTGTGTCCCATATTTCAAATCTGTTTTTTGAAAGAGAAGCATGTCGGGGACCTAGGGTTAGTAAATTAGTGAGAACTTTCACATTAAAACAGATGAATAGAGCTGATCTTTTGTCTCCAGTATCACAAATACATCAGTAGGATCATGTGGAGTTGTGAACATTTTATGAGAGGTTTGACATGTTTCAGTTTGGACATTAAGGTTTTAGTGCAGTTTGGTTTAGATGGCAGTAATACTTAAGGCTCGTTTTGTGTAATCTAGTTCTCATTGTGACATTGTCGCTGTGTGCGTTGGCTTTGCTCTGTTTTTTTGGAAGAGAAATTATTTATTATGGCAAGTGTTGAATGTAAGAAGACTCAGTGAGTGGATGTCTGTGTGTTTGGTAAAAGGTGGGGAAACTGAAAATCTTTGTTTATATATACATATTAAAATGTCTATATAAAATGATTATTAAAAAAAAGTAAAAGCAGGAAAGAACTGTCTGCGTGTTTTGATCTGTATATTCTTAAAGTGGGTTTTTATTTCATGTTATAACCTTACAATATTTTTTAAAAAATCATTTATTATTTATGAATTAATTGTAATTAATTATTTAGGGATGACAGTAATTATGGGGATGGCATTAAGTTATTTGACTGACTACTTGGGTTTGAATGGGTTTACTCAAATCTAAATAACCCCAAAACAAGTAGACCTATCACTACCAATTTTGTTATTGCATTCTACAGAAAATGTAGGAATAAAGGTTATATCACAAATAAATAGCCTGAACATTGAATACATTTAAATAACAAGCCTAATAAAGGAATAATTGGACTCATTTTATAAAATCAATTTGTAATCAAGGAGCCTGCAGAATTTTTTCTTACAGTTGTCTCCAGAAAATGTGCTAATGCCTATTCTAACGTATTAGACCAAGTGTTTCCCAGCTATTTGATACAGTCAGATTTTTAGGAATTGAAGTGAATTTTTAGAAGGTTCTGCTATCTCTCCAACAGTTTAGTCCCCATAAAGAGCTACCAAATGTAGACTAAAAATAGACCACCACTGGTTATCAAATGTATAGCAGTCTGTTGTTAAATTAATTACTTTTGAGCACTTCAAATCTGTAAAAGAAAAAAGATGGGAGAGGAGCTGCCAGCTAAAACCCACATCGAACCCGAACCCTGGAGGTGCAAGGTGACTTCTAAAGGAGGCAAGTGTATATACTGTAAATCTTTCAAAATCACTCAGCCTGCATTACTTAAATGATCTATTATAGTTTAGTTAAGATTTTGAATAATTTACATTAGTAAAATAAATAAAAGAGCTTGTATGAATATGGCAGTAAATGTGTATTAAAAATTGAGTGAAAATGAATGTGTATGCACAGAAAGCTTGGACAAACTGGCGAGCATGTGAATGGGCTGATGGATGGATGATGTGTGTGTGTTCGTCCAGTAAATGTGCTGCCGGAATCAAATTTCCAGCCATGTAAAGGCTTTTATCTGTCAAAAATTGAGAAACGCAGCAAAATGATCTTAAATAATTTTATTCATTTAATTAAAAAAAAAAAACTTTAGCTATATAATAAAATTTAAATTGTATAATATATCATTCCTTTTTAATATTTTTCTTTATTGTTAATATTCCCTAAAATGCCCTTAAAATTCTTTTGACAGGGAAGAACTGGATAAAGAAACATTTTTCTGTCTCTACATGTTCCAAATAATTTTGAAAAAAACAAAAAATAAAATTGTGCCACTAATTTTTGAGAAACATCTAGCTCTTAACTCTGGTCTCCAAGAACCCTGCTGGTTTTGCTGAAAAAGAAACAACTCAAGAGTGGTTTGTACTAATTAATTAAAAAATATATTAATCACACATAGCAAGTAAGAAGCATTTATCAGGGTAAAAAACCTACCCTCCCCCCCAAAACACACACACACACAGTTTAAAGCCTGAAAATAGCAATTTCTAAATGCCATGGGAAAGAAACATGCAAGTATCTAAACAACTGCAATCTCAATAAAAAAAAATTTGTTGTTGTTAAAATATAAAATTGAATTAACCCAAAATAACCATGGAAAAAACGCATTATTTTGGACCACTGCATGTACTGTGGTGGCATTAGGTGGCATTAAAGGTGAGATTATTCCCCTCCCACGAAGAGAGCACTGCCAGTTTTGTTTATGTGGACTCCTGGCCACAGATGGTTCCATAGGACTCTTATGTTGACTGATGAGATCCTAGCATTGCACCAGCCTGGGGCGACAGTACAAGGCTCTGGGACAAGGGGGTCCAGTAGTGCAGAGCTCCTGGCTAGGGGCTAAGGTTAGAGACCACAGGGATCCTGGCTGGTGGATGAGACCTCAGAGGTCATGGCTAAGGCCTGCAAGCACAGAGCTCCAGGCTGGGGGTTGATGGTGCAACAATCCTGACAGGGGGGCTGACTTATCAGAGATCCCGGCTCGTGGATAAAAAATAACTCAATGGTCCTGGCTTGGTGCTGACAGCACAGAGATCCTGGCTGGTGGATTATTAGAACTCGGAGGTCATGGCTGTGGACTGAAAGCACTGAGATCCAGGATGGAAGTCGACAGTGCATCGATCCTGGCTGGGAAATGAATGTTCAGAGATCTTGGCCTGTGCAAGAGTGGTCCTGGCTTGATGCCTACAGGGCAGAGCTTGAGGCTGAAGACTGGCAGCACAGAGATCTTGGGTGGTGAATTACATCTCGGAGGACCTAGCCAGGGGCCAACAGAGCAGAGATCCGGTGGGCAGTCCAGGAGACAGCACGGAGCCCCAGACTCAGCCAAAGCTTTTTTTTTCTTTAGGCTTCTTGTCCATTGCGGATCAGCGAATTATATTTTGACATTGTTTTAGACATAACACTAAATCAATGCTCTACACAAATGTGAATTTTATCTCAAGTAGCTACTTTGCTGTCTCTCTGTCATCCTGAATGTTTCAGTCAGTAATCATTTCGACGGGAGAATAATTGCATCCACCTGGGCCTTAAGTTGCTCATTGGTTTGACTGAGAAACTGAATTGCCTCAGCATATTTGTTCTGTATCATCTGCTGCCTTTCATTTTCTTGTCGCTCCTTTGCATTGTATTTAGACTGTAGCTCATTTACCTGTCTTTCTAGGTCCCTCTTCTCATTCTCCAAGTCCGCAATCTTTTTCTCCATATCTGACACGCCTTGCTTGGCTTCCAGAGCTTTCCTAATGCCTGAGGCCACACTGTTTGCATACAGGGTCTGATAGGCAGCTAGGGTCATGTTAATTTCATCTCTCACCCGTAAAAGCATCACACCTCTCTCGGCGCAGTTGATGGTAACTTGTCTGATTAGCTCATCGAAGCATTGTGTGTAGAGCTCTCTGCGGACAGAGCACATGCCCTTTTCTCTGGCCTGTCTCTGCTTCAGCTGGAGATCCAGTTTCTCTTGCAGTTGACTGACCTCTTTCCGGGTGGATGGCTTGATGGACAAATGCTGCACAAACAGTTCATTATTGTCTGTCCATTCCCTTGGTGGTAAGATGGCATCAAGAATCTCCTCTATTTGCTGTGTACTGGCCTCAGTCGTGGAGCTCTTGGCTTTGGGTGGAGGTGGGACAGGATCTAGGATGGCGGTGCTCAGATGCATAGTCTTTGATGGTATCTCCTCAATGTTTGTGGTCACTAACACCGGGTTGTCATAGGTCACCAAAGATTCAGGGACATGTTCCATGGTGATTGTTTGAAATTAAAGCTTAAGTGTAAATAAAATGTATCAAGGAAACAACGTTTCTGTTTGTTGTTTTTGTTCTTCTTGAACAACATGAGCTGATGTGTATGACATCACATTCATGACCTCAGAGTTTATTGTTACGTAATAAAGAATGAGGCACGCTCATTACATCACCAGCGGCTGCATCAGCGTTGGTCAGCACCTGTGTGTGTGTATATTCCTGTTTAGACCCGTGGATTTTGGGCATTTCATGCGGTTATGGACCACTGTTGCAGGGTGTCCCAAAATTTGTCTAGTTATCATCGTCATATCATAACAGTTATCTAGTTATGGGCTAATGAGACCGTGTTTTCACAAATCAAGTAAAGAAAATCTACTCTACCAGTCCAAATGTTTGGACACACCTTTTTAAATCAATGTTTGTTTGTTTTTTTTATAAAATTGTACTGGATTTGACTATGAAATAACACAAGCCATTTGGTAGAGTAACAACAACATGACAGCAAGTTGTTGTTTTAAGACACAAAGGTCGGCTGTTCTGGAATATTTCTTGTAAGAACAAAATTGTCAAGTGCATTTGCAAAAACCCATCAAGCATCATGGGTTTTCCTGCATAAAAGATATATGTCATGCTGTCATTTCTCCCCAGTTAAAAGGCCAATTTGTAGTAATCATCTAAAAGCCAAAAATCTTAGAAAGCACAATATGGTGTTTGCTTTACCTTAGTACCTTACTACTCTGGGGGGCATCTTACAGGGCACTTTATCTTCTTTGCTCCACTATAGGGGCACCTTTGAGAGTACTTTGTCATGTTTTCTCTACTATTGAGGAACCTTAGAGGGAAATTTGTCATGTTTACTGTCAGAGCATCATAAAGATAATTTTATAGCTTTTGGTCTCCTGCAGGGGCACTTTACAGTGAATTTTATCACTTTTTTTTTTTTTTTTTACTATGAAGGTGCTACGAAAGGGAGAGCTCTTTCCCCAGTGAAAGAAAAGAGTTGCCAGGAACTGCTATGGCTCCGGATAATCTGATGGCAGCGTAGTAAAGTGGTGATAAAACACTATGTCTTACAATGGATCGTTTTTATTGCCACATGTGAAATCACATGCCAGTGGTGTTGAATACACTCTACCTGTGAGCCATTAGCAAAGTCAAGCTGAACTATTGTGAGTTTTCCCTTATTTTCTTTGTCTTTATGAATGAATTATTTGAGAAAACCAGTGTGTTCCAGACCCCAGAGAATCCTTTTTGCTCAGAGGTGGCAATATTCATTTTTAGTCACATACAATATCATTCTTCTAACCAGCACCACAACTAATAAGAGGATAATTATTCAAGTTAATGATATATGTGCATTCATCGTCTTGCCAGCCTGTAAAATAAATATTCAGTACTAAAACATATTAGAAATATTTAAAACTAGGTGGCACTAAACTTCCATTTTAATTACAGCGCAACCTGTAATGTTAGAGCTGCATAAGCATGTTGGAGTTGGAGTATTGTCTGTATTCTGATTACAATGTAAAACCATTAAAACCACAACAGGATGAGTGCACACCTAACCTGGCCTGGTTTGCTCAGTCATGATCTAAATATACACCTCCATATCTCAGTGAAGCCTACAACCAAAAAAGAGGGTGATACAGTCCTTGATTGCATGTTATAGGAAGTTTTTATTGGATGCCATAAGCCTGCCATAAGACTGATCTCATTAAAAAGGGGGTGCGAGATCCGTCCTGGTGGTTAGAGCCATGGAGTGACAGTACGTAGTAGATGTCCTTTATATTGTCATAGACCTATTGCCGGTGTCCCTGATCAATTCTCATCTTTTTATCCTTAATTTAAAGCAGTCCATGGGAATGTCCTTGTGGTAGACAATTTTTCGCTATTGTTGACGATCTAATGTTTTGGAAACTATTTCATACTCTTTTCCTGAGTGAAATCTTCTTTTACATCCTTTGTAAGCTCTCTGTAGACCATGGCTACAACAGTTGAATGAAAAAAAATCCTACAGAAACAGCTGGTATTTATTTGGGCTTAATTTGAATCGCTTTATTGCTGACATATGTAGAATAATTACATTTGAACATAAGGTTTTTCATGACGTGGGCCTGTTTATTTATTTTCTTGATTTTTTTGATTAGTATAGCATCAAATAGCACCATAAAGATCACCAGTTAGACTTGACATTTTTTATCTTATTCATGTGCGTCACTTTTTTTTTTTACGCAAACAAAGTCATTGGTCTTGTATACTGTATAGTGTGTTGGTCTCAAATAAACTGTATTAAGAATACAATTATCCTTTCTTCTTTAATATTATTGTTCCTTTTGTGTTTGTGTTTATTATTAAAAACATATGTGCAGATTAATTTATCCGGATGTTTACCTTCCCAATACATACTGTATACACTCGTCATCTATACTGCTTTATCCTATATACAGGATCGTGGGGGCCTGGCGCCTATTCCAGGAGACTTAGGGCATGAGACAGGGTACATCCTGGACTTGGTGCCAATCCTTCGCAGGGCACACACATACATACTCTCATGCGTCCATTCATACTATGGGCAATTTGGAAATGGCAATTAACCTAAACTGTGTGTCTTTGGACTGTGGCAGGAACCTGGAGTACCCAGAGGAAACCCACCAAGCATGGGAAGAACATACAAACTCCATGCACAATGAGGGAATCGAACTTGGACCCTGGAGGTGCAAGGCAACAAACAGTTCCAGCCACTAAGTCACCATTCAACCTCAATACATATACACACGTGGACAAAATTGTTGGTACCCTTCGGTCAATGAAAGAAAAACTCACAATGGTCACA
>QMIH01001588.1:21949-52846 GCA_003987875.1 Clarias batrachus | reverse complement strand
TGTGACCATTGTGAGTTTTTCTTTCATTGACCGAAGGGTACCAACAATTTTGTCCACGTGTGTACAGTGTACATTAAATAAGATATATTTGGTCACCTGAACATTACACCTTATGACATTGTTGGATATCCCTTTAATAAGTCATGGGCATTAATTAGGAGCTGAAATCACTTTTCCAATTCCTCTGGAAGGTGTTCAGTACTTCGGAAGGGTTTGGTATCAAGGACTTGTGCTGGAGTTCCTCCACCTCACTCTCGGCGCAGTTGATGGTAACTTGTCTGATTAGCTCATCGAAGCATTGTGTGTAGAGCTCTCTGCGGACAGAGCACATGCCCTTTTCTCTGGCCTGTCTCTGCTTCAGCTGGAGATCCAGTTTCTCTTGCAGTTGACTGACCTCTTTCCGGGTGGATGGCTTGATGGACAAATGCTGCACAAACAGTTCATTATTGTCTGTCCATTCCCTTGGTGGTAAGATGGCATCAAGAATCTCCTCTATTTGCTGTGTACTGGCCTCAGTCGTGGAGCTCTTGGCTTTGGGTGGAGGTGGGACAGGATCTAGGATGGCGGTGTTCAGATGCATAGTCTTTGATGATATCTCCTCAATGTTTGTGGTCACTAACACCGGGTTGTCATAGGTCACCAAAGATTCAGGGACATGTTCCTTGTGCTGGGCACTGGAGTTCCTCCACCTCACTTTGTGCACAGGGGCATTGTCATGCTGGAAAATGAGCAGGCTTTCTTCAAACTGTGGCCACTACGTTCAATGCATAAAATTGTTTAAAATGCCTTTGTATGCTGCAGCATTAATGTTCACTGGAACTAAGGTGACTAGCCGAGCCAGACCATTATCCCAAACTCTACTTTTGGTTCTATGCAGTTCTACGTAGTAAATAGTGTCTCCTGGCAGCCACCAAACCATGATTCATTTATCACAATACGAGATTCATCACTATAGAAAGCAGAGTCCAGTGGAAATTTCTGTGATCTGTGGCAAAGGTCACATACCTTAACAGTGCCATGTTTAGTCACATAACTCGTTCTACTGTGATTGTCTATAGAAATCACATCCCTATGTGCTTAATTGTATGCACGTGATAGAAGTGGGTGTGGCTGAAACGTCTAAACTCTGCAATTATTAAGGAAATTCATATACAGTCCTCTCTGAAAGTAATGGAACGACGAGGCTGGTTCTCTTGTTTTTGTTATACACTGACTGGCAATCAAATGATGAATATGAGGCAATAGATCTGAATTTAGGTTTGTACATACTGATGTACAAATTTGCATCTAAATCTTAAACAACTTAGCATAGCCACTATATTTCTCCTCTCAAAGTCTTCTTTAAATGGTAGATTGTAATAACCTGACCACTGCAGTTGTTTTTCTTCGTCTACCTGTCAGATGTCTGGTTGTTAGTACACCTTTGTTCCCTTTTATTTAGTACACACTTGTTCACTTTTCTTCCATTCACAGCTCTCTGGTATTCATGGTGGTTTACCTTTAACTACAAATGCCGTTTTCTCCAGATGAAGGCCGCTGTGCCACCTATGAGTATACATTCAGAGTTAATATCTGAATTAACAGTTAATCTAACAGAGGATAYCTATGAATTACACACACTTGTCTTTTGAATGTTCCAATATTTCTGTATTATATATAATATATATCACTCAAACGCTGATTGGGTTCAAACATACGGTGGCATATTCTAAGCTGTTTAACACACCTAGATGTTACTATTAGACAAAAATGAAATGGTTTTCTAATTTTTAGATTTTTTTTGTACCTTCTAGTTGGTCAGATCATTTTACTGTGTGTTATTTTAATGCAGTGTTTTGCTATGATAAACTATTCAAACATTAATTTGATCCATTTTGATTACTGTTAGTAGTATCTAACATTAAAAATTCAAAAATGCAAAATACTGTGAGAAGGTCAGTTTAGTCAATTTCTCGTCTGCATCATAAAAGGATTTCAGCCCACATTAGAAAACACATACGCTGAAAGAAGAAATGGATCAGATGGATGTGACAGCTGTACCTTAGTGCACTTCTAAAACATCTGTTTGAGTCAAATAAGGTAATTCATTAAAATAGCATTAATAACGATTATCCTTAAATTTGTATTTAAAAGATTTGGTGGTATTGTGAAAATATACCCATGTCATTACTTATTTTCTTCATAAAGATGGTTGAACTCTGGAAACAAAAGCCAGTAACCAATCAGCCATCAGGCTTTTTGAAACTGTGGTTTATTTTTTTGGAGGTGTGTGGCAAGATTGTTAACCACTGA
This sequence comes from Clarias batrachus, assembly GCA_003987875.1. NCBI lineage: Eukaryota > Metazoa > Chordata > Actinopteri > Siluriformes > Clariidae > Clarias > Clarias batrachus. The sequence continues at coordinate 50,554 of QMIH01001588.1, read as the reverse complement.
GACACCGTTGGAACAGTTAACATAAATGTAATGGTAAGATGATTGTATTATGCTGATAATTTAAAGTGATTTAGTAATTTGATCACACTGCCTGTTTCCTGAAAAGCAGAATAATGATGGCGAACACCACCTCAGATTACAGCAGATCAGCTTTGTTGTGTACTCATCAAAATTGCAGTGTAATCATCTGTTCCTACAACCCAGGTAAATTACAACATTACAGTGGACAAACTATATAAAAAGTGTAATTAAAGCAATAAAAATAAATAAATAATGATATACCTCAGTGTTGATATTAAAGTGATCATGTAATCAGTTTGTAAAGGTGTATATATWTTTTTTTCCCTYAGGTGTTAAGCCCCTCTGGTAACATTAAGGGAACGAAATACTATGTTGTGGCCACAACTTACTAAGGCATGGAAACAAAATACTGTAGTATAATGTGTGTACACGAAATACTATGTTGTGGCCACGACTTATTAAGGACTGGAAACAAAATACTATGCTGTGGCTAAGACGTACTACGGCATGGGAATGAGATACTATGTTGTGGCCACAACTTACTAATGTGTGTGAATGAACTACCATGTTGTGCCCATGACTTACTAAGRCATGGGAATGTGATGCTATGTTGTGTCCATAAATTACTAAGGCATGGGAACAACATACTATTTTGTTGCCATGTTTAAATAAAGCATTTTAACAAAATACTATGTCGTATGCCAGTACTTACTAAGGTGTGGGAACAAGATACTATGTTGTGGCCATGACTTACTAAGGAGTGGGAGTGAGCTACTATATTGTGGCTACCACTTAGTAAGGTGTGGGAACAAAATACTATGTTGTGGCCACTACTTACTAAGGCGTGGGAACAAGATACTATGTTGTTGCCATGACTTACTAAGGTGCGGGAATGAAATAATACAGTATGTTGTGGCCATGACTTACTAAGGTGCGGGAATGAAATACTACAGTATGTTGTGGCCATGACTTACTAAGGTGCGGGAATGAAATACTACAGTATGTTGTGGCCATGACTTACTAAGGGGACAAAATACTATGTTACCCGGTTAAGACATGGGAATGAGATACTATGTTGTGGCCGCTACTTTCTAAGTCTCGGGAATGAGATACTATGTTGTGGCTGCAACTTACTAAGGTGTGGGATCAAGATACTATGTTGTGGCCACTACTTACTAAGCTATTGGAATAAGATACAGTATGATGTGGCCACTTTTATTTTATTTTATTTTGTTTATAACTGTTAGTATAGAGGGATTATTACATTTATTTTTATTTTATTTTACATTTATGGATGATTACTCACTGACACGCAACATAACTCCAGTCGTGGAACTTTCTCTCAATTTCACCAGAGAGGCCGCGTAAAGGCAAAAAAAAAAAAAAAAGTATAATTTGTATAGCTAACTGACTAAATGCAAAATGAAATCAGTAAATACTCGTTGCTTCTAGACAGTCACATAAGAGACTTCTGGTTGGGAAACATATTTTATTTAAGAAAATCTGTAAATTTTTGACAATCGTAGAGTAAAAAATAAAAAAAAATGCAATTTTATGCGACATAAACATACTGTACATAAATACGTATTAAAGTACGTTAGGACTTTTATCTTGGCGTTAGTGGTGTTTAAGCCGGAAGTGATGGTTCATGCTAATGTGGCCAGTCTGTCCGCAAAATATCAGGAAATATAAAAGTAAAACGGATTCAATGCTGTACTGTCATGAGGTGTGATATGTCAACAGTAAGTGTTTTTCTTGTAGAACGATACAACTTCCCGATTGTTTAACTCATTTTATTATTTTATTAGATTTTTTTTTCCGGGTAGCACCTAGCTAACACAAATCAACAGCTGTTAAGCTAGTTTAGCTATAGCGTGTCATGGAGCTGGTGTTTGACATTATATATGTTATATGTATTAGGAAATTCTCTTAGCTCATGATGTTTTACTCATTCAAGCTTGTTGTTTAAAGCTTTCACTCTGACTCAAACTGCCAGATGTCAATAGTCATGTTCTCCTGACAGCTCGGTTATCTTCCTTCTGGCTCAGGTTGCTTTGCCAATTTAGTAAAAACATTCAGGCATTAAGATGTTGTTGAGTTACTTAAACATTCTCATCTAATGAGTCAGGATTAGGTTAACCTTAGTCTGGACTGTGAACCCTCATATTCTGGTTTGTGGAAAAGGTGTGATGTATGCACAGTGCAGTCAGTCAGTTGTTAGACAGCAGTCACACCTGGCAGCAGCTTATCACACAGTCGGCACGTCGTGCACCCCGTCCTAGTTAAACCCTGCAATAAATGTAACACTAATAGTGTTCAAGTACTACTAGTAGGCAATTGTGCATGGGTGCACCCAGTCCTCACGACGTGCACCCAGTCCGCACGACGTGCACCCAGTCCGCACGACGTGCACCCAGTCCGCACGACGTGCACCCAGTCCGCACGACGTGCACCCAGTCCTCACGACGTGCACCCAGTCCGCACGACGTGCACCCAGTCCGCACGACGTGCACCCAGTCCGCACGACGTGCACCCAGTCCGCACGACGTGCACCCAGTCCGCACGACGTGCACCCATGCACAATTTCCTACTAGTAGTACTTGGACACTATTAGTGTTACATTTATTGCAGGGTTTAACTAGGTTTGTAAAGGTCTACTTACAGTACATGCAAGCCTTTACAGACTAAAGTCCAGATAAACAGATAACATAGTTGAAGAGACATTAGGTACGTTGGGTCTGGAAACTATTCAGACCAATTCCTGTTTTTCTTTTTGCATTTATTGCTAAATTGATATGGATTTAAATCCAAAATTGATTAGATAGATTTATATAGATAGATAAGTAAATAGGTTATTGAAGGAAATTCCAAATATCCAGTAGCAATGAGGAAAGTAAGACAAAAGCAGGTTTGTGCATGTTATTGCACACTATAGAGCTTATGTTGCATAAACATTAGAGATGACCAAAGTTAGTGCAATGCAAATCCACAAGAACATATAGTACCAGTCTAAGGTTTGAACACAAGATTGAATTATTTTTCTACATTCTAGATCAATTTTTTTTTCAAAACTATGAAATACACATGTTATTAAGAAACAATAGTCAGTTTTTATTTTATAACACGAAGGTTGGTTGTTCTGCAGTAGTTCTTGAAAGAACAGTATTGTCAAGTACATTTGCTAACCCAGGATGAAACTGGCTCTTATAAAGACCATATCAGGAAAGCAAGACTAAAACTTACCTCAAAAACCACCAATTAACCCTCGGATTAGAGCTGTTATGAAGACTTTATAGAGCATAAGTAGCAGAAGCATCTCAATATCAGCTGTTCAAAGGAGATTCTTGCACATTTTGGATGCTTTCAGCATTGGTTTACGATGTAGATAGAAATAAAATGGAATTAGAAGGTGTGTCTAAACTTTTGACTGGGAGTGTATATAGAAACAATAATGTAAATGAATAATAATAATAATTCTAAGTGAAAGACAAATAATAGGTAAATGACAAAAAATGTCAGTTATTTAATTTGCTGTTTGAAAGAAAAAGAATGTATTGCTAAATAATAAATGGATTAGTTATCTGTCATAAAAATTAGTTATGGGGAGATAATGGTTTTTAAATTGAAGCTTTTTGTTATTTAATAAACTATAAGAAGACACGCACAGTAGCATGACCTAAAATAAGGTGTCCACAGCAAAGAACCACGAACGAATATATCTTTAGATCATTTGTTGAATTATTAAAAAATATGCTGTATGTATATTTCAATTAGACAAGTATTTATTCTTGACTGAAGGCCATCGTATCTTGTTTGATTAGAATATCTTGAAATGTCTAGAACTTTACTGAAGTCACGAGTAGCAGTTTTAACTGATATAAAGTGTACAGTTCACAGTGCCATGAAGTCAAAGAAAGTCTTTGTAGACATCATGTTTTAAATTATCTTGATACACAGATCTGGGGAAGACTTGGATATTTCCAAGGTCACAGTGGGCTTCATCATTGTGAAAAGGAACATGTTGAGATCTACCAGGACTCTTCCTAGAGCCTGATCCATATGCCAACCCATATGAGCCTTAGTCATGAAGGCGACCAAGAACTTAATAGCCATTTTAACTGCGCTTCAGAAGTCCTCTGCAGATATAGCACCMAAAAGTTTAGAAATCTTCCATCTACTATTTAAGGTTCTTCTGGGTAATTGAAGGTTTAGACGCTGAGAGCATGAGGACTCTCTGGTCTGAGGAGATCTGGAGAAACCTGATTGATACTATCTGTAGCAGTGGATATTCATGCTATGGAGGTATGGAGTATACAATGGAAAGGATGGGGAGGATGAATGCTCCAGACATTAGGATAAAGACACATGACAACAACCTGGAAGCATACAGCCAAGGAGATGCAAGAGTAGCTTCAGGGCAACTCTCTAAATGTGCTTTTGTGGCCCAGACAGAATGCCATAGAACTGTAGACATTTCTGTCCAGTCTGAGTTTAAGGTGATTCCCCAGGAAAAAATTCTCCTATTCAGGTGTGCAAATCTGAAGGCTTGAAGCTGTAATTTCAGTCTAATGAGCTTGTACAAAGAGTTAGACTATCTCTTAATCAGATATTTCAGTATCTGACAAATAAAACAGAATTATATATATATAAAGTATCTTATTTGCAAAATCAGATTCATGTGTAGGTTAATGGCTAAAAAAAGTTAATCATGCAGTAAAGTGTGCCAAAATTGAATGAGATCAGAATGTTTTTTTATTTGCCGCAACAGAACAAAGCTGAGAACGACAGAGTTTAGAAAACTTAAGTTCACAAGTTTAATCTCTGTTACATTATTTTTTCCCTTGAAAAAATGGTAGAAGTGGTAGGGAAGAAAATGCAATTCAGTTGACATTCTCAATTTTGTTTTAATAATGACGATCAAGACAACAAGGGTAATTTATTTTATGCAATCAACTTGCTATACAACCATCAATATTTAGTATTTTTATTCTTCAAATCCTGCTGGATCCGGCTGGGCATAGAGTCAAAAAGATGTCTGCAGAATTACCAAGTTTTAGACGTTTTTCTGGAGAAGTGGACACCCCGGCTTACAGGACCTGCCACATATTTGTTGTATTCATTAACTATACCCGCTGATTCTAATTAGCATATAGACGAGAACTAGTTAGTGACATCACCTGTTTTGTGTACAATGAGAACTATAATATGTAGCTTATGTCATATAAATACTTTTGGCCACCACTGTAGAGCCATGTTATGGTGCTCCATTTGATAACACCTGTTTGACCTGAGAAACTGGAAATTGCTCACCCAGGTCTGAGGTGCTGTCAAAGTGGTGTGATTTAATTGTGATTATGCAATATAGTTGCAGTTGTTGTTATTGGTCAGGTTCTGATTCAGAATTAATTTACATTGGTTTAATTATTTTGGTAAACTTACAGGAGTTAAATGGTCTTAATGGAAATTCCAGCTTTTGCAGGTAAATCAAACTACTTTTGCAAATCTTCCTTTTTGCGAGAGTATCGCTTCTTCTTCTTTTTAGTTTATGGGCAGTGCAATAATACCACCTACTGGCCTTGTGCGTGGAGCAGAAGATAAGATGTGTGTGGTACAGGTATTGAAGTATTAAAACCCAATACAATAATATATATATATATATACCAGCCTGAAATGCTTAAAACTTCTGGTGTTAAGTGTCTAAAGGTTACGTCATGTTCAAAGCAAGATTTATCTTTATTTACTATATAGAAATCTTGCTTTGAACATGACGTAACCTTTAGACACTTAACACCAGAAGTTAACGCACACAATTATCTAAAGGATATAAATCACAAGAATATGTGGCCTTGAAAATTGTATTTGCAAATGTTTCCTTGCAAATGTTTCCTAGGGGATGGGAAAATCTGTATGCCGGGCACCCGTGTTGTGTGTCAGGGGTGTTGGTTGTTTATTCAAAGTAGCCCAATGCACAATTAGATTAAATAGGTGTTATTAATTTAGTTAGGAAGCTTTTGGAGAAAGTGCTTACGGGCATCTTTTGTCCATCCACAGACCAGAGAGACAATGTKTAACAGTGTGTGGGTGTGCAGACAGAAATTAACCTGAGCTGAACAGTCCAGTGCAGGAAAATATCATACAACTTTGCTAATAGCATGTCAAGCAAAAATAGCAGCAGTCATTATCAGGGGAGGATGACTTCAACATGGCATCATTCATCACCTCCCTAGGTATATAACTTTTGCTAAGGGTGGTATGGGTTGGTATTAATGCATTTGACTAGATAACTAGGTGTCATACTTGGAGATTAAATTACGTTTAAAAAGATTTCTCCCTTTTCTGCTATTTGAAACTTCTAGTTGCTGATATACAGATTTGTTTTTTTTTTTTAGAGCATGTATTTTATTCGTAGATATTAGGGYTTAAGGACATTTTAGCCAAAAGCATAAACATCTCTTACATTAAATTATGAAGAAGTTATGAGCAGTTCAGATATATTAATATAGATATAATACAGATATAATTTCGATATCATGGACATAATGCATCGCAACATCTTTCTTTTGTGCTGCAGGTGCCTAATACGAAGTTGCCTTAGTCCAGGACACAGCCGGCCAGGATGGCTCTGATCGAGGGCGTGGGCGATGAGGTCACTCTGCTCTTCGGAGTTGTGTTCCTCTTGCTCGTCCTGGTCCTGGCTTGGGCCTCCACGCACACGGCTGAGCCACCTGATCACCTTGTACCATCTGGCTCAGGTTCGGTCCCCTCGGCAGAGCCGGAGAGCCAAGAGTCCCATCCACCTAGTGACATTACCTCTCCACCTCGCAGCTCAAGAGAAGATGATAAGACTGAGACAGGAGCTGAGAGTGGAGCTGAAGGGCATGGGGGCAGTGCAGAGGCTGCAGGAGAGGAAAGCCTGTTGGGGGCAGAAGGTCTGAGACACAGAGGCATCCCGGGACCTTCGCTCAGCACGCAGCCACCAGCCAGTGCCTCAGACGCCACACAGGCATCCGCTTCAGAAGACGTGCCCGACAACGCACAGAGAAACATGGTGCTAAGGCTGAAGTTTCTGAATGACACAGAGAGAATAGCACAGGTCAACCCTGAGGACACTATCGGCTACATTAAAAGGTGATTTCAAAAAATCTTATTTCATGTATACTTACTTATTTAATGTATACTTCAGACATACCTGCTAACAATTTCTTGTGCAACATTTCTAATGCAAACTATAATTTAACCCAGTATGCAGTATTGCTAGGGGTTTGACCCAAAAGATTACGCATAATAACACTTGCATAGCAACAAAGTGAGGTCACTCACTTCAGGTGGTCATGCAAGATACAATGTCCTCTGTCAATCACAGTGACACTAGCCAATCATGGGAGACCGTGAGCTATGAGCATGCAGAAGAGGCTAGATAATAAGGGTACTTCAATGCCCTGTGACACAAAAACACCACTCCAATGATGATGTGATGGAAACAAAGCTGATTCTAGATTAGCACTACTCCTAGCATTAACCCGGATATTTTTTAGGTGGCCGTAGTATAACATGGCCAACATAGAATAACATAGCCACTATGTGGTGAATACAAGTATACATACAATCATTGAGCCCTTTATCAGGAAAACCTTATACGTACACATTGTTCCTGGAGATTTACTGATCTGTTGTTGTTCACCATCCAGAAATGGGACTTCCATGGAACCATGACTGTTCTCAGCACAGCACAGCATAGCACTGACCCAGACAAAGCAGTGACATCTTACASAGTGTAACTGCTGGTTTGGGGAAACAGTCCTCTGCTAAAACATATCCAGCCAGTTTTTAAACTAAACAGTGATTAAGAACCAGAGTGTGATTAACACCACATGTCAATGTGAAGAAAAAAAAACCTAGTCTTGAACTGAAGTGTACACCAGCCATGTGGACTGACATAGTGTTTGTTTATAATAAAGTGGCACAAAACAAAAACAGTATTGAAGATATTTATGAGCATTAATGTGTCATTGTTCACCATCCGAGTATTCCCTCATCAGTGGTCCTGTGGTGGATTCCCTGAACTGCGAAATATGTTTGTCATAAAAATGAAGCAGAGATTTTAAGGTGTACAAAAATAAAAAAAAAAGTTATGTATATATTAATAAACATATGTGTAGGAGCTTTTAGATCTATTTTAATTTGTAGGAAAAAAATAAAACATCTGACCTTGAAATTGGATAGCTGGGSTTTGGAAGCCATCTTGTGTTGACACTAAGCTGTGTATGTGTTTTTGATCATATGTGCAGGACCTACTTTGCTGGCCAGGAGCACCAGGTGCGTCTGATCTACCAGGGCCAGCTCCTCCAGGATGATGCCCAGACTCTGGCCTCTCTGAACCTCGCTGATAACTGCGTCCTGCACTGYCACATCTCACAAAACGCCACGCGGGCAATGCCCGCAGGTGCTCGTGCTGCCGACCAGGTGCATGTGGCGCTGAACATCGGGAGCCTGATGGTCCCTTTGTTCGTGCTCATGCTCTCCGTGCTGTGGTACTTCCAGTTTCAGTATCGCCAGTTCTTCACTGCTCCTGCGACCGCTTCTCTCGTGGGCATTACCATTTTTTTTAGTTTCGTCGCCTTCGGGGTGTACCGCCGTTGATCACAAGAGCTTCACCTGATTCGTATACTTAGCCTGCAGACCCACACGTACAGTACGCACACACAAACACAAATACATATACAGTACATACCAGCAACACAGTACATTGTTTCTGGGATCTCTGGACTCTCTCGGGTTTGTTGAAGGCTATGATTTCAGAAAAGTCTTATTTTCTTTACTGTTCATCAGTTACATCAACAAGTTTATGCTTGTGTCACAAAGTAATGTGCTCTGTATTTAATTTTATTATTTTGTTTGTTTTTTAATAATGCTCATTAGAAAAGCTCATTGTGCCTATCCTGATTTTTTTTTTCAAAATATTTGGCTTTGCAGGCAGGTGTAGCTGGTGCTTGATTATGGGAGGGTTTGGTAGTCACATGACTGTTCAAACTTTCAGGCAGGTTTATCTGTCTCTCTGTCTTTCTGTCTCTCCCTGATACGAAGGGAGAGCAGATAGCGCTGCTGATGTATGTCAGGACTATTGAAGTACTTTGTGTAAAAAAATGGATTTTGAAACAATGACATAATCTATTAAATCATTCTTTTATTTATTGGAGACTGTCATTTGTGCTAAAAATGTTCTGTGACTAATTATCAGATTGAAATGAATGCAGCCAGATTGGAGCTATAGGTAATTTTTCAATAGATTTTAAATTGTCTATTTTCGATGTTGAGTGATGAATGACTTAATAAATGCACAGAAATATTAGCATGTTCCCCTTCTTCACAATACACTATAGGGCCAAAAGTATGTGGACATTGTGTCCACATACTTTTGGCCACATAGTCTATTATGAACATGAAATAGAGACATGACATCAGTTATAGACTGATGCTCCGTTTCACAGTGTACTTCAAAGTGTGCTCCGTACTCCCTGCTCCTGGTTAAGGGAACTTCCCTAGAAAAATTCCACCAGTCAAAACACCCTGCAGATGTCACTTCCTCCATGTGTTACCCTGGTAACATAAGCAACTTGGATACTTGTTGCTGCTACTGTGGGAATTGCAATATAAATATATTGAATATTTATTGGCTCAAAAAGTCATACCATTATAAAACATATACAATTGAAAGGTGTATAATTCAAATAAATTGATTAATGTACATGATGCAGAGAAAATGTTATTGTGTCGTTTTACAGATTACTAGCCTATATAATAGTAGGTATTTGATGATACAATCATTTAAAATTTTTATTTAATCATATCACATCCTATATAATGATAATAAGGTGCAATGACCGATGGGAAATTTTTCATGTCCACTTCCGACGTATTGTTTACATGACCCTTTGAACTGGGAAGTTTCTCTCCCTGAGTTTTGGAATGGTACAGTACTTAACATGGCTGAACTGTGCAGTATTGCTTCGCCAGGAACGTGAAGCCGATTGGAACGCACACACAGATTTCTTGCAGCATCACTGTGGTCAGCAACTTTTATCAAGAGAGCAAGTGTTTCTCTCTTTCTCACTACCAACCCCTTCATGCAAAGCATGTCTTTTATGAAATTCATTTGTATACAATCAACTCTTCGTTGTCAGTGCTTCCACATCCTGGGAGTTTGGGGTGGAAAAAATGCATAAAGTTCCAAAAAGCAGAGCTGAGCACTATGCTAAAGGCATTACAAGTTACACAAGTTACTGTAGCCTCTTGCCATTTCACAGATCCTCAGAATTCATGATGCAGACCTTTTTGTTACAGTATGCAACAATTTACATAGCATTTAGTTTGTATTAGGTAAGTGGTCTAGAGATGATAAAGTGTACAGGAGTATACAGTGTCATGGGTTATACAAATATTACAACATTTTTTTTTTTTTTTTTAAAAAGGCATGTGCATGTTCTGGTATGTGTGGATGCCGTCTGGAATTCATTTTACAGCAGTTTTCTTATACCTCCGTCCAGAAACAGCATAATCGGAGGCTTTTCGGGTTTTCTGCCTGTCCATACATTCCATATTTATGAACGTGATATCTCAGGAATGCTTTGAGGAAATTTATACGAAACTGGCACAGACTGTCTACTTGGCCAGAAAGATTCGATTTTGGGGGGAGGGGTGGGTGAAAAGTGACCTTCTTATGAGTGTGATACCTCAGGAATGAAGCCTTGAGGAGAATGTCTTGAGGAGAATGTGGTTAAAATTGGTACAGATTTCCACTTGGGGTCAATGATGAACTGATTCGATTTTGGCGGTCAAAGGTCAAGGTCACTTGACCTTTATCTAGCGCCTGGCCTAGTCCTGTGAATACAATATCACAGGAATGCTGTCAGGGCACAAATGTCCATTAGGCCTGGGGGCATCAGCTGATTACATTTTGGTGGTTAAAGGTCACAGGAGTGCCTTGAAGGGTTTTTTTAAATTATTATTTTGGCACAAACATTCACTTTAACTCATCATGACCACGTCATGTTCATATCTCAGGAACAAGGTGATTTATTCAGAAATGTCTCCAAATGTTTACTTAGCCAGAGGGATGAAATGGAAAACTAATGTATATTAAGCTAAAATACCTTTTTTTTAAAAAAAAAAAAAAAAAAGGCCTTATAAAAGACCAAATAATGTCTCCTGGGATAGGCTCCAGCCAACCCCGTGACCCAGTATGCAGGATATACCGCGTTATCCTGCGYGTGAACTCCGTCTCCTGAAACGTGCGCGTAGTTGGACGACGGTCCCTTAGGCGGCGCGCTCTTCTGCGCACGCGCGTCTTCTCGTGCCTCGACCGCACGCGCTCTCCTCCACACTGGGCCTTCGTTATCAGCATCCCTGCATCCACACACAGCTTTAACTCCCTGAGGATCAGGAGGAGGAGGAGGGAGCCGCGAACAATCCGTCTGAAAGCGAGGAGAAAGTGTGTCGGAGACGGACACCAGCCCAGAGAGTGCAAAGAGAGAGAGAGAGAGAGTGTGTGTGTGTGTGTGTGTGTCTGCAACGCAAACCTGCCGCGATGGAGAGAAAGGTAGGAGCACAAAACCTCCGCATCCATTCCAGCTGCTTATACAAACTGCGCTTTCTTTCCAGCCGAGCATTTCTCCAACACACACACACACACACACACACACACACCACTATAGGCCTCTGCTGTGAACATTTCTATTTACAAATAACATCATCTTAAACCATATGATTCCACATCTGTATAATGCTGATATGATTCCACTATTGTTATTAATCCAACAACGTTTTATTGTTTAGGATGTTTATTTTTATTTATTTAAAAAATATAATAATAAAAAAGCTCAATTAAAACTATATGTCTTAGTTTGCATGGCAGGAAACTTGTGGCTGAGGATTCCTGGTCCTGATGCTGAGCCTTTAGGTGAAAAAACAAACAAACAAGCACACTGTATTGTTTTGCTGGCAGACTGAGAGAAAGTCCTGTCTCTGTGTGCGCGGAGTTCGCATGATCTCCCCGTGCATGGTGGGTTTCCTCTGGGTACTCTGGTGGGTGTACCACATATAGTCTCCTGGAATAGGCTCCAGGCCGCCCATGACCCTGTGTACAGAAATAAAGCGGTATAGACGATGAGTCATGAGTGAGCGTCAGTATGTTTCTAGCACTCACCATTTATCTGCAATCAGTTTTCTGAAAGTGCAATTTCTATATTTCTATTGTCAGAAATCCACTCTAACAGCGGTCCCAGATACATTAAAAACAAATCATATTTTACAATATTTTGTAATGAATCGTTGACGTGATCAGTCTTTCGGCTGCTTCCATCAAAGGGTTCGACACAGCAGACCACCCGATCCACACATCAACTTGACACACTTTTTTTTACGCCGGATGCCCTTCTTGATGCAACCCTCTTAGCTTATCCGTGCTTGGGAGAGGCGCTGGCTGGTTTGGGCATTGGGTGAGAATTGAAGCCAGGTCTTCAGCATGGCAGGCGAGAAACCTACAGTACGACTGGCCCCCAGTGCCTTGAATGAAAGATACAGTATAAATAATCCTTTGTATACACAGGCTTCTACATGAGTCAAGAAGTCAGAGAAATAATTATGATTAAGTAATAAAATTCTAATCATTATAATAAGTGACCAATTTCATGAACGCATGAGTGTGTGTATGCCCTGCAATGGATTGGCATCCCGTCCAGGGTCTACCCACCTCATGTCCCAAGTCTCCTGGCATAGGCTTCAGGGCCCACCAGCCCCAGTATACAGGATAAAGCGGTGTAGACAATGAGTGAGTGAGTGAGTGAGTGAGCATGTCTGACAGTAGTTCCAGCTGCAGAGGAAATATTACTGTGCTCGTTTTAATATGTTATTGTTTCTATGGTAACAGATAAATTTCAAGGAGTTGCATGGGGAACGTTCTGTTTCTTACTTATTGACATTTAAATCATTCAGAGTCTTTCAAATTTATCAAATAATGAGCACTCGGTTAAGTCTGATGCTGAACAATCAGCAAACTGATTAATGTATATTCTGTAAGCTAAAACTGAACAAATAAATATGGTTAATATTTCTCTAACAAGATAACACTGTTACAGACAAAAAAAAAAAATCATATAATTACTCAATAACCTCAGTATGGTGGTGGTTTAAGCTGCTGTATACAAGATTTCTTGAAGCTCCAAACTACATGGTGCTCTGTGCTTTGTGTCCTGTATATCTATTGTAACTATAAAAAAAAAAGTTTAATACCAGTCATAACGGTATTTTCTTGTTAATATTGGACCTTTAAAAGCTTTCCCACATGGCGGTGCTGTTGAATGTGATTAGTGAAATGCCTCAATTTTCATTCATTGCTGTGTCTTAGTACGCAGGAGTAGCACTCACTGTATCATCACCCTGTTCATAAGGAGCAGATGTTCCTCTGCCCTCATTTGACATGATTCTGTTTTAATACATGCAAAAAGTGTTTGGCAGACACGGTTGAGATCTTTGTGTAAGCCGGGTTCCCCCTCCAGCACCCCTCTGCGCTCTGAATGAATGGGACGCTGCTTACTCTAGAGTATCGGCTTATGGGGGTCCTGAGAGGGGGCTTTACTCAGGGCGATCATGTTCATATTGTTATTTTTCTGCCTACATTGATTTATAGATTGTCTTGGTGCAGTGACCTGCCTTTTGGATTCTCAGAAATAGAAAATATGAAATGAGATATTCCCTGTCTGCAGCTCTCCTAACACTTATTGTATTTCATGCCCGGAACATTATTACTCACTAATTTCTCAGTATTATAGCTGATCATTTCTGTAGATAAATATGTGATGAGTTGTGTGACGTACAGTATAACGATCTTGTTTCTTTTTTCTTGATCTTGATTTCATCACATGTGCCAGCTTGCATCAAGTCTCACATTTTAGCTAGATTTGAAGATTATTCATTTATTTAAAATATGACTACAGTAGAATAAGTTATATCGTCAATAGCAGTGTTGGGTGACGTTACTTTTTAAAGTAACTAATTACATTACAAAATTACTGTCTTCAAAAAGTAATCCGTTACATTACGGCGTTACTTTCCGATAAAAGTAACTAGTTAGAGTACTTTTCCATTGCAGGAAATGGAAACCCCTTTGTGCTTCCTCATGCATGTTGTTTTAGTCAAGACCTTTTATAAATATTCTACCATCATCACTCAGCGAAGTTTGCCTCATAACCTGTTAACTACTACTACCCCAATCTCACCTACGCGGTTTCGCGCAGTAGCCATAAGTACGGTTCATGATGATTCACCGTGAGTTTTGGCGCTGTGATTAGGTTTCCATCTTTCCGCATGTCGGTCCTCGCGTAGTCAAACCGCATTGGTGAGATAGGGGTATAACAGCGGAATAACACAGGGTGCGGGTTATTGGGCGGGGCTTGTAGGTCTCACACACACACTAATGGATTGGGAGTGACTGCTGTCTGGCTCACGTATTACATAAATTGTCTAAATAACGGATTACATTTTTGAAAAAGTAGCTAAGKAACTGAGTACTTGAATGGTGGACTTAACACGTTAGATTACTCGCTACATCAAAAAAGTAATCCRAGTACTCTAACTCGTTACTTTGTAACGTGTTAAACCCAACACTGGCCACAAATGAAAGAAAAAGTCACAAGGGCTAAATGAATAGTGGGATGAAGATGAACAGAATTTTAATTATTGCTTTCCCAGTCATCAAATCTCATCCCAGTTGAACACTAATGGAAGATCTGCTTCAGGTTGGATTTACGTATCATTTGTCAGATTATTCTAGAACAGATTATTTAGAACGGTAAGGAAATTCCATATGGATTTTGAGGCCAATGTTGGTGTCAATTTACTTAGAGGTTTTATTTAAATAGTGCAGAGTTTATATTGGTATATTGTGCTGTTGGAGACCAAAGCCCAGTTCTTCACAATCCCAATCATGCCATTGAACATTATTCATTCATTCGCAAGACAAATGTGTGACACTTTAGTAGTTTCATGTTTTTCGGCCACCGACAGCCCACTTGTCAGACCCCCAGTCTCTCTCGCTCTCTCCAGCCTGAGAATGTGAAAGGGAGATATGTTAAAAAAGAGGGAGGGAAGGCAAAAGAGGGAGAGCGAGAGAGAGAGTGTGAGAGACTGGAACAGGAGGCTGGACTTTGGCCACACTCTAACATGCTTTAAAAGAGAGAGCGAGAGAGAGAAAACGTTTGGGAGAGGAGAGCTAGAGCGGGAGAGCGAAGGAGGGCGAGAGCGCTCTCTTTTGGAGAAGAGAGAATGTAGAGCGGATAGACGGGGAGACTGACGGGGAGAAGAAACCGCTAATACAGACAACAAAAGAAAAATCAGGGGGGGGGCAGAAAAAAAAGAAAGGGGGGGGCTTCGGCACAATGGCTACGGAGGATTCTACTGGCGGCGCTCGCAAAGCCACCAAGAGTAAACTGTTTGAGTTTCTCGTCCATGGAGTGGTGAGCAAGCCAGCTTAAGTGTATGTGTGTGTGTGTGTGTGTGTGTGTGCATGCAGCGTAAGCATGTGCGTTCTGGAAAACCGGCACAGTAACAGGAGGGTTGTGATGCAGAGATTTAATTTTGACTGAAAGAGATGAGAGAGGATGAGGAGGAGAGAACGAAGCAGCTGCTTGTGCAGGTCACTGTGGAGAAGTCGCGGAGAACTGATTCGGTTACAGATGCCAGATTGGACTCTAAGTGACTTGTCGGATCAACTGTATTGCATGGTGATGACAGCAAAGTCTAAGTGAATGTCTGTGTAGGTCATCGGTATTCATCRTTTTAATCAAAACTCTTTCGCTTGGTACTCRGTTAAATGTCCGTGTGGTTTGTCTGTGTATCACAAACTCTTCTATAGTTACAGCCTCATTACAGCGAAGTGAAGACAGTTACATGATCCCGAGTTAGTTTTTCCACTTTTCCCCCCCAAATGAATTTCTAAAGTAGTTAGAGTAATTCCGCTTCGCCCTCAGAGAACGCGTCTGATCATAGCAGTGAATTATTGCTGACGAACGTTCAGCCAGAGCTAGATATTAGGAAAGAGAGAGCGAGCCAARCCGCGCGCCACTTCGCGAGGAGGTTTCTGGTTTCGCCCTCGCAGACTGCACCTCCTCTGTTTAGTCTGCTCCGAGCATAAACTTTTCCACTGAGAGTTCTCGCTCGGCTCACGATCAAAGCTGCATGCGCAGCGTTGAATGAATCATTGTGCAATTTGTGCACTTTTGTAGCACGATCCAAAGTTGATTCAGATTCCAGCGCTAATTAGGAAACACTGATTTACTAGCGTATTTGTACTAGCGTACAGTTGCCTTTGTGCCAGTGTGCATGATTTGAAACTGTTTTGCATTTGTATGCCCAATAACAGGCAAATTCTTTTGTAATGCAGTTTTAAAAATTTTTTCCTGGCATCAAAAGGTATGACCGGTAATCAAAAGAGACTTTTCAATGAGGCATAGAGTTTGAGCAAAAAAAAAAACAAAACAAAGAGGTAGAAAATAAATGTCAAGGACACCTCATGGAAGACCGCTTTTTCTCTGGATTCTGACTGAAGTGATTCTTGGCTGGTTCATGGTATGTTTGTGGCTGTCAGAATATTAGGTATATCATACATGAAACAACCGACATAAAGAGAAAAAAAAACACAGCACAGAGTAACAACTATTTCTAGTATATAATTGACAATATGTACCTATCTATCTCTGTATAACTTTTCAAGTTACACCCTGCATTAATTTGTCACGCTTATACAATTATAAGACTAGGCTACGCTTATAAATGATAAAGGCGCTGCTATTAGTCTCGTTGCTATACCAGATTCATACTTTTTAGGGCCTTGATTTTCCTTTTTCAATTTGGCAAGCTGCTGCACACGAAATTGCAAATACCCATTCTCTTATTATATGCATTAGCAAGCACAAGACAAGCGTTTTCTTTTTTTTTTTAATAGCCATCCGAATTAGACTAGTGTGAGACTACACCTCCAACTTCGGATTCTTTCGTTTTTAGGTAGCATGGGAGATGAGGTCTTTTCATTTGTCTGGTTGTCTATAGGGGTGGGCAGTACTATACAATTTTATATAATAGACATGGGCTTGTAACACAGTTATGAGAGTAAAACCTCCCTTTATTTCTTTATTTAATCCCCTGCTACACTAATGCACTAATAGTTTTCTCAGTATGCTAGAGCCATGATCTGCTTCACGCCTAAAACACTGGCCTCCCAGGAACTCCCTTAATGGCTCAAACACGTTGAAATGGCTTGAAGCGACGTCAGGACTGTACAGGGGATGTGCCATTAACTCCCATCTGAGTTCCTGTAACGTGCAAATGGTGTCCATGAATGATGGTGTGAACAGTTCCTACAGACAGATGTGTCTCTTCTGAAAGTTAAATGTTATAGATCGATTTTCCACTCCCTGGATGATCACAGGAACGACTGCAGGTCGTCACCTCAGCCAGGATTGTTATTCATCCCAGGATTGTTGTAAGGCTTCCCTTTAAACGTTTGCACCATTCAAATGTTTTACCATGCTCAATCGGTTTTACGCCTTCATTCACAAGACATTCTATTACAAGTCCTGGGTTGACTTGAACACCCCTCGTACAATAGTGGTATAAATGAATACACTTTTCTGAGATATCAAGGGTGTTGTGATAGCTTATTATAAATAACACTTTTTAAATCCTTGTAGTAACCGGTACAAACTCGACTGATTTGAAGTTTAAAATATATTTTTTTTAATATATCCCCCCCCTCCCCATTTAATGTAGTAATGTATTTTTACACACATTGAGTGTTATCAGACCATAGGTTGGAAATGATTCTGAAACATTTAAGTGAAGTGATGTAACAGTCACTGAACCAACAAATACATTTTTCATACGTTCTTGTTAGTATTAGGCAGCGAAGTCACTCCATGCACCTCACACCTCGGGTTCGAATCTTGCCTCTGGTCCTTAGGCGTATGTACGTACCCCCCAAGCTTGGTGGGTTGTTTCCTCCCACAGTCTGAAGACATGTGCTGTAGGATAATTGGCTCTCCGGCTCCAGGTCCAGATCCCCGGCGGCCCTACACAGAATAAGCGGTATAGTTAATGGATGGAGGGTGGATGAATGGGTAAGTTCCTGTTAATGCTAATGTAATGGGTTCAAGCCTATGGGAAAACTAAATGACTTCACATGTCAGAAGATCACTATATGACATGCATATTCTATTTCTTACAAAATGGGGAACTTAAAATAATCTTGCAGCAATTGACATTCTTTACCCAGTTCCTGGTCCTCTGTTACTGAAAAGCAGAAGAGTGTGAATCTGTGTGTGAGTGGTGCTTCATCATTAGTGCTATTTCTGTAATGAGCCTTCAGTTGCAGCCCGGCGCTGATTCTGATGCCCAGTCCAACCTCCCTCTGTGCCTTAAACTTCCTCAGTGACCTTGAGGATTGTTGCCGCTTCATGCTGTGTCCACATGTTCATGTCCCACTGCTCCTTGTCCTCCCACAGGCAGTGGGATTGGACAGACCCAGGAAACCCTGGGGTTCAGCCTACTTTGGGAAGGGTGAACGGGTCAGGACGGGAGGGTCACTGCACCATGTTTGGCAGAGGTGCACCATGGAGAGCACGGGAGCTGTGAGCTTTGGCTGCACTTCCAAATGTTTTCACACCTTCTTTTGACATCCTGTGACTTTGGGCTGCTGTATGAGTCATAARTGACTAATTCAGCCATTCAACAGTTATTGTGTAGGTGACTTGGTATGTCAGGAGGGAAAAAAAAGCTCTTTTATAATGTACAGTAAAAACACTGTTAAAAGTTATTTAACTTAAGGAAGAATGTAGTGTTTCATCCTTTTTTTTTTTCTTTTTTGTTGGGAGAATTGAGGATTACTTTGATGGATTTGGGCTTAAAGAATGCCATTCCATCCACTACAAAAGGACAGCCCCTGATGAGGATAATGCACCCACTGGAGATGAATGAATGGATTATCGAGAATAAAATAATACAGAGTAAAAATATTGAACGTTTAAGAAAAGAAAGTGTTGACTTTAGTAATCCCAGTTGTGAATTTAAAGTGCTGCAACAATTCAATTCAATTAAATTTTATTTCTATAGCACTTTTAACAATAATCATTKTCTCAAAGCAGCCCTACAAAATGAAAAGAACATTTATGGAAGTGTGGATGCGTGAGAAAAATTTGTCTAGATAATAATAATAGATTTTAAAAAAAACATTATTATTGCATTATCATTTTTAACTACACAAAAGAGACAATAGAGAATACTGTATAAGACTAGTGAGAATTCAGTAAAATTTAGAAAAGTTTTAAAATAACTTAAACAAATATTTACATTTAAAATACACATATCAGCCAGAAGATTACAATGAAAAAACATTATCCCCAATATTGTGTYGGTTCCTCTTGTGTCCCCTGGGAGACACTGGCCCCTCTGGATATGATTCTGTGGGTGTGCTGTGGTGTCTGGTGCCAGGTCTGGGCTGCGGGGCGTTGCCACCATTTGATGTTTGGCGCATTCTTGAACTTTTTGCCTGCTGGACCCCGTGCACAAGTGGCCTGTGGTACATTGGGTATCTTTTTGTCCTGCCGTGGCCAGCGTTGACACTTTTGCAGTCAGTGCTGCAMTGGATTTTCTGTGTGATCGGACCAGAYCTTTGGTCCCCATGAGCATGGGTGAGACTTGGATGCCCATGATCCTGTCACAAGTTTAAGTGTATAAAATTGATAAGCAGCGTTAAAGTGATTATACTATGTGGTGTTAATGAYATGGTTGATTGGTGTATAACACTTTACAGATAATTTAAAATTCATTTGAATTATAGCATTGTCAGTTAGTTGATGTCTTTGCATGTGTTCCTCTCACCGACTCAACAACGACCTAAGATTTCCAGTGTGAGAACATTTCACACTTGGCCAAAAATGCTGCGAACTGCAACTTTTACGAAGCTGACCTTGCATGGCATGGGAACACATTAGTTATACTGGAGCAAAACACCCCTGTAAACAGGAGGGGTGCTGGCTTTCAGGAAGATGAAGTCTGCTCTCCGTCCTCTCAGTAATTTAGTTTGGTAGATCGCTAGCTGGCCCGTGCTCAGCACTAACGCTTGACTAAACCAAGTAAACTCATGTATTCAGAATACCTCATGCAGCTGTCGCTCAAGCAAGAGAAAATGGATTGTTGAGGTTTTTATCCATATTCCCATGTTGGAAAAACTGTCTGTGTGATTCTCTCAACCAATCAGAGTCTGTGATTCTGAGCTGTCCACCAATCATGGGCTACGTTTCGGAGGTGTCCACCAATCAGAGTCAGCGTTTCTGAGGCGTCCACCAATCGGATGCTACGTTTCTGAGCTGTCCACCAATCGGAGGCTGCGTTTCTGAGGCGTCCACCAATCGGAGGCTGCGCTTCTGAGGCGTCCACCAATCGGAGTCTGTGTTTCTGAGCTGTCCACCAATCATGGGCTACGTTTCTGAGATGTACACCCATCGGAGGCTATGTTTCTGTCTGTGTCGCAGCTAGCGTCAGGAAAAAGAATTAAGCTCGGTTTTCTTGGTATTTCAACTCTGCCACCCTAATTGCCATTGAACATCCTTAAAACTTTTAGTCATTTCTAGACATTCAGATTGATCCCTATTTTTTCCTGTTTTTTTTTTGTTTGTTTTGTTTTTCCCAGGACGTAAACAAGCAAATTAGATTTGCCACTAATGTGACTTCATAAAAAAGAGACCCCGAGCATTGTTGCTCAGCTCAAGTTCTCTGGCAATATGGGGATCTTTTTTGTCTTTCTTTCTTTCTTTCTTTTTTTTTTCCTTCTTATCTTCCAGTTTGGACCCGGAACCTGATGTGATATTTTGGGCTTCTGTAGATTTGATTTCTTGTGCATGCTGAGATTCTTTTCTGCTCACCACTTTTATAAAGGTGGTTATTTGAGTTACTATATCCCTCCTGGCAGCTTCAACCAATCTGGCCGTTTTTCTCTGAACTCTCGTATCGATAAGTCATTTCCGCCTACAGAGCTTTTGTTCACTCAATATTTTCATTTGTCACACCATTCTGTGTAAACTCTAGTGATTGTTGTGTGTGAAAATCCTAGGAGATCAGCAGTTTCTGAAAAAAAACTCAAACCAGCCTGCCGTCTGCCACGGTTAAAGTCACAGAGATCACGCTTTTCCCAAGTCTGACGTTTGATGTGGACTTTAACTGAAGCTCCTMGCCTGCCTTTGCATGATTTTAGGCCACACGATTGCCTCATTAGATAGCTGCATGAATAAGCAGGTGTAGAGAAGTTCTGTCTCTGCCCCACATTCTGTCTTCCTGTTATTCTGTCTACATAGACACTGGTGTTTGTGTTTTTATTTCTATGCCTTAACTTCTATGCATCATATTCTGTCTATAAGGCCTGGATTTGCTGTAATATTATTACGATTATATTAAGGTTGCATGCTTGCATACTGTTTCACACCAAATATTACGCAGAATTTTTACTTTGGCCAAGAATACCTATTTCTTATTCCTAATAAAATAGATAACACAGTTCGCCGGTGAGTTTATAAAATTGAATTAGAGAAAAGTGTCTTCGCAAGAGTTCCTTATACAGTTAATGACTCATTTTAAAAAATATTTTTACACTGAAATTTTGAAGGAYCTCCTAAAAAGCGTAAAAAATGTTCCAAAGCGCTAGACTTGTGCAYGATTTAAAAAATAATTCAAACATGCACCGAGTTAATCAGACAGTGGAGCAGTGGGGTGCTCATTTGGTTGCTGTGTGTCACCAGTCTGATTTTGCTTAAGCTGCAGATCCTGCTTCAGTCTTTCTGCAGCTGTTGCTTCTGAAATGACAGGCGCAGGTGTGTGTGTGTTGCGCTGTGGCCTAGATCGGTGCTTGAGAGTAGAAGAGCAATACATGACTGCACTCTACAGCTCTTACAGGGTGCCAGTGAAACTACACTGAAACACTAGAGCTGTACATTGTGCCGTGTCTGTCTATGTGCACTTAAGCTCTGGTATTGGTGTTGTCGCCACATTGACAGTTTATTTATAGTCCTCTCTTTCTCTCTGTGATTTGCTTTTTCTCTCCCCACAGCGTCCAGGTATGACATCAGGAGCCCGGATGCCCCATCAGGGTGCTCCTATGGGTCCACCCGGCCCCCCGTATGGTGGAACGCCCCCAATTCGGCCAGGGATGCCCAACTCCACCCTGGACCCAAACCGCAAACGGCCCACCACCACCCCACCGGTGCAGGCCACATCCACCCAGAACCGGCCTAGAAAGTGAGTTTCAAGTACAAAACGCAACATTAACAAACTTTATTCTTAGAACAAAGGGGAAAAATGTTCTTGTTGGAAGAGTGTAATTGAGTATCATCAGATTTTACATGACGTTTCTCCTGGTAGTATGCTTTTGCAATTTGTTATGATTGAATCAATTGATTTTGACCTCATCTTCTATTCCTGCACCACCTAGTGACCAAAAAAGCATTAGTGCTTTAGTGCTTATAACAGGCACATCTAGTATTATAGATGCCATTTAATAACCGTACCAAACAAAAGAGAAGGATTATTTATACCCAAGGCATCACAATCTGGTAAAAGAATTATTTCAATACTCTTTTAATGTGATTTTTTTAAAGGGGTTTGGCGCTGCTAAATGGCAAGATTTTCAGGTGTTTTTCAGACCAATTGAAGTCTATTTGGATCCAAGTGGTCTTGGACTGAGACACTTTGCTTAAAAATACATGCTCTTACAGCACACATCCCTGATCCCTGTACATACTTGGCCTTGGATGTATCTAGCCGTTGCCTGGTCTTTCATTAGGTACGTTTCCATGGACACAAATGATCGGAATAATAGCCCAATTCTATTGGAGATTCTCAGGAGATTCTGACCCGAGAGCCTGATTGGAATTGAATTTTCAAACATAACAAGAAGTGTGGTATAAACCTTTAATAATTCATTCATTCATTCACTCCGCTTTATCCTGAATACAGGGTCACAGTGGCGCTGGAGCCTATCCCAGTAGACTTAGGGCACGGGGCACACACACATACACACACGCATGCACTCATTCACACACCCTGTGCAATTTGGAAGTGCCAATAAGCCTGATCCGCATGTCTTTGGACTGTGGGAGGAAACCCCACCAAGCACGGGGAGAACAAGCAAATTCCATGCACACAGACCCAAGTTGGGAATTGAACCCGGAACCTGGAGGTGCTAGGCAACAGTGCTAACCACTAAGTCACTATGCCATTATAATCCGTTCATTAAGTAAATATTAGCCATGTAAGCACCTTCTTCACATTAACACAGTAACATTATGTGGTGTAATGAGTTTCTGCAGAGGAAATTCACGAGAACATCTCTTTCCCAGGTGGTGTAGTGGTTAGCACTGTCGCCTTGCACCTCCAGGGTCCAGGTTTCAGTCCCGTCCCTGTGTGCATGGAGTTGGCATGTTTTCCCCGTGCTTCGTGGGTTTCCTCATTCCAAAGACATGCAGATCACGCTAATTGGTGGTCCCAAATCACTTGTAGTGTGTGAATGAGTGTGTGTGTGTATGTGTGTGTGCCCTGTGATGGATTGGCACCCTGTCCAGGGTGTACCCTGCCTTGTGCCCTAAGCTTCCTGGGATAGGATCCAGGCCCCCTGTGACCCTGAATACAGGATTAAGCGATATAGATGATGAGTGAGTGAGTGTGATCTCTTTCCCAGCTGCCCAATCATACAGTAGATGTGACTTTTTGTAACCAATTTTGATGCACTTTTTCTGATAAAGTTGTGATTTATCAGAAAAAGATGGGAAGGCCTAACCCTGGCCTGTTAATTCTGGTTAAACACGTTGAGCATGTACATACACATATCTTATCAGGTCAGTGTCCATGTAAATTGATGAGTTGGAATCGGAATGATTTCAGGCGAATTGAAGAAATATCGTCCATGTAAACGTAGCTAGTGATCACTTACCTTATAGATTAATAGCTTATCTGTGAAACCAAATGACTGAATTTGAACCAAACTGAATTAAGAAAACTCTAGTGACCATAGAAGTTGGTTTATCATTTGTGTCAAATGTAAGTAATGCCTCTTGTACTTTAAAAAAAAATAAAATAAAATCTTTATTAACTTCGAATTTGGACTGTTGTGACATGTTGCTTATCATTTAAACTGATAATTCAGATTTTTTTTCCGAGTCTGTCTTAAATGAAAATGAAAGGTGCATGTAAGTACATTACCACACCGACCGTGAAGTTTGTCATCCGGAGCCAAATCGCACAACCCTCATTCTATGCATTCTAAAGTTCAGCTGAGACTCATATGAAGCTCCTGCATAACTTTGAGCAAAATTGAGTTGGTATCTTTCAACGTTATGGTGATTTAGTACAAATGTACTTCTTTTCTTCCACAATGTTGTGCCAAAAACTGAATGGCTGCCAAAATCTGGTGTACTAAAATCACCATAACTTTGAAACATCCCAATTCAATTTAGTTCAGTGGGAATGCAGACGCTTCATGTTAGTCTCAGCTGAACTTTGGAATGCATTGTGGAGTTTGGCTCCCATTGCTTAACATTGTAYGCTTGACCATCAGTGTGCAGAACAGGGACATCTGTAACAACCAAGACCTGTGATAATTGACTTCACCTCAATTTTGATTTAAGACAGACTTGAAAAAATTKAATAATCCCTTTGGGCCTCATGTAGTTTATGATGTTTAAAACTTTAAATTGTTTTGCTGTGGTATATCTGGCCGATCTCCTGAACACTATGGGATATCAGAAGTACTTGGATGGAAGGATCGGTCTCAGCCGAAACTGGAAAATGTTTCACTTACATAACTTATAAATTTTGAGTGTTCAAGAGAACATGCGGGACACCACGGATCATTTTTTTAAATATCCAGATTAAATGCATACTTGTTTATCTAGATTAAGTTACTTTATTGTTGTTCATCCTTTTTCGTGATTATCATAAATTACCATAAGTAACTTTTAAGTGTTTTTAATCCTGTATATGTAAATCACTTTGAAATTTTCAGACTTGGAAAGGACTATAAACAAATAATTTTACTATTTAATATATATATGATTAGAGTCACTAAATTTCAACCTATAGGAAACCAGTGGGATTCCAAGGAGCCAATGAGGTTTCTGCAAGACCGTTGGACTTGCGAGAGGCCCAGTCTGAGCCAGCAGTTGGATCCAAGTAGGCGGTTAACTCTGCTGCATGTTAGACTGAGTTTGTGATTGATTCTACTTTCCTTATTAGTTAATAGAATTACTAGAATTATATAGTCCTTATGCATGTATACACTCCGAGTAGTAACATAAGGAGTGAGGTTGATACTCTACTGTTCTTGTTCCAAAACCAAAAATGCTCCCAGTCATAAACAAGCGGTTGTAAGAGAATGAACATGATCTCCTAGCATGCATGTTAGACATAACATACACTTGCCCTTGACTTAGCCATGGATGCCGATTGCATGGTCTTCTTTAGTGCACAAACATAGCTGATTGATTGCTTCCAATGTAGGTTCTCCTGTTAAAGTCTCCTTTATTCTTCTTCAACCAGCGTTACAGTCTTCTGGGCTCCTTTACCTAGAATTTTGGGCTGCYTGGTTTATTGTAGAGCTATCATTCATCCACATGTCTGAATCAACATGCCACATTCTCCGGAGTTCCCAACCTCTTCAGCCCATTCAGCTGGTCCCAGAGGAGCCATGTGGTCTGGGGTGGGGGTAAAGGGCTATGGGAAAGTTTATCTGTTCTTTCGGGACCAACGGTTGTAGACATACATTTCCTCCATCAGGGGAACCATATGTTTCTCTGTGACACTCTAAGAGTTTAAGAGAGTAGGAACGGGCCTTGTTTCTTATCAGGATAAGATGTGAAGAAGAGAGAGTAAAGCCACATAGTGGTCCAAGTGAATGATGTGGAAAATGATGTCACCTTATAGATCCAGAGTTCAAGATTTGAGGTTTGACCCTGAGCTTGAATTTTTGTCTTTTAACCTGTAGGTTTCTTCTGAAAAAATATGAAGTTCTATATAAGTGTCCCATTGAGGAGGGAGGTTTGTGCCATTGTTCCTGCAAAAGGTTTCACATCCTGGAATGTGGTTATGTTTTGTTTCACCTTCACACACATATTCGTGTTACCAATTATATTTTTATATATGTACAGTACAGACCAAAGGTTTGGACACACCTTCTCATTCAAAGAGTTTAAATTTGTATTATGGCAAGAAAAAAGCAGCCAAGTAAGTAAAGAAAAACGAGTGGCCATCATTACTTTAAGAAATGAAGGTCAGTCAGTCCGTAAAATTGGGAAAACTTTGAAAGTGTCCCCAAGTGCAGTCACAAAAACCATCAAGCGCTACAAAGAAACTGGCTGACATGCGGACCGCCCCAGGAAAGGAAGACCGAGAGTCACCTCTGCTGCGGAGGAGAAGTTCATCCGAGTCACCAGCCTCAGAAATCGGCGGTTAACAGCAGCTCAGATCAGAGAGCAGGTCAATGCCACACAGAGTTCTAGCAGCAGACACATCTCTAGAACAACTGTTAAGAGGAGACTGTGTGAATCAGACCTTCATGCTAGAATATCTGCTAAGAAACCACTGCTAAGGACAGACAACAAGCAGAAGAGACGCGTTTGGGCTAAAGAACACAAKAAAGAAAACTCTTTGAATGAGAAGGTGTGACAAACTTTTGTACTGTACATGAAGTATGTGTTCAGTTTACTCCAGGTCAATGAACCTCTGTGAAAACTCTTTTCTTTCTTTCTAAGCTTCATTCAGGTAAATAACTGATTAAATTCAAGTGTAAGTAAAAAGGCTGGTACAGAATCTCTTGTAGTTATTTTTGAATTATAAAAAAAATTGAAGTCATAGAGTTACCAATGACCGTCACCCATCTCATCTCGTGTATCTTGTAAAACTGCTTCAGACACTATTGAGTGACATCTCTCTATGTATCTCTCTAAAGCCTGTGTGTCACTATTTGATAAACAGTCTGATGAAGAAATGCCAAGTATTGGTAGTAAGAGGATATGTATCAGGTGATCTATATGGTTAAAGGTGACCATATGGGACCAAATTGAGACTTGATAATTAAATAACATGATCTGTCCGTTTATTCTACTGAAACCTTGATGGGTCTTTCAGCATGAAAAACATAGATGAAAGAAAGACAGTGTGCGCTGTTTTGTCTTGCAACAACATAAAAATTGGCATTAAGCACTTGATTACACATCAGTCAAACTAGTTAGGGTCAGAGCAAAGGTTGTTCAAATTAAACTGGGATTTCCCATGAAGTAAATCGTAAAACTGATTGACATCTACAGACGAATTCGAGCACAGTATGGTGATGTAAAACCGACTTCCGGAAGAGACGCATCTGTCTTTTGAAACTATACGCACAATCGTTCACATATACCTCTTGCACATTACAGGAAAACTGCACATTACTTCGTTGCAAGTTTGGACCCTTAAAGGAGTTCCTGGAAGGCCAGTGTTTCAGACGTTTCGGTCCGGCAACTGAGAAAACGCTCTACCTTTCTGGTATACAAAGTTGATGAATGTGCATTAGTGTAGTAGGAGATTATAGAGAGAAATAAAGGTAGTTTTTAGTCTCATAAGTGTGCTTTGTTATTCTGCACAATCATGCTCAAAAGTCCCGGTTTGACTTGAACGTCTTGGACATGTATGATTTGCCAACTCATTAGCTATCCGTTTCAGTGCCTCACTGCACAGATTTTATTGCTGCTTATAAACCTTAAAACAAATGTGTTTATTGGTTTATTCTGGAAAATGTTGACCTTCTTTATATTAATCTCTCTTTTCTCGTTAGGCTGAACCATAAAAATAGAACGAGAGCTTTCTTTCTGATTCACCAGTGTGAAATGGGAAAATTAAAAAAACAGCTTTATGTGGGAAAGAGTATAAAGGAAGTACAGATTGGCTTTACTTCAGTACCTGCTAGTGTTTCAGCATCGTATTGTATYTGCATGGGTTTCACTGGATGCACAAATGCACGCGCACACTCGCAAGAATACGAACGAACACCTCTCGAATCTCCAGAATTGCTCTCAATATCACACTTTCTTGCACCTTCCTACTTTTCATCCATCCAATTTCCTTTTCTTGCTTTCTCTGACCACTCTACCCCGTATTTCTCTCTCTCTCTCGCTCTCTTTCTCTCTCTCTCACTCTCACTCTCACTCACTCACACTCACACATGCACAGCTGGAACAATTCTGGACGGGTCCCAGTTATTCAGCAGATGGCCTGTGGACTCTGCTATCAGTCACCATAGTAACATGCTTCTCTCTCTCTCTCTCTCTCTCTCTCTCTCTCTCTTTCTCTCTCTCTCTGTCTGTCTGTCTTTCTGTCCCTTTTTTCCCCCATCCGTAGTGCCAAGAGAAGGAAAATGGCAGACAAGATTCTCCCTCAGAGGGTGAGGTGCATCACTGTGGTTATTCTTTCTCTTTGTTTGTCTGTGTCTTGATTTTTTTAAATATATATATATATATA